>PISX010001958.1:0-175677 GCA_004024625.1 Mellivora capensis | reverse complement strand
TATGGAGTATTATGCCTCCATCAGAAAGGATGAATACCCGACTTTTGTAGCAACATGGACAGGACTGGAAGAGATTATGCTGAGTGAAATAAGTCAAGCAGAGAGAGTCAATTATCATATGGTTTCACTTATTTGCGGAGCATAACAAATAACATGGAGGACATGGGGAGATGGAGAGGAGAAGGGAGTTGAGGGAAATAGCGGGGGAGATGAACCATGAGAGACTATGGACTCTGAAAAATAACCTGAGGGTTTTGAAGGGGCAGGGGGTGGGAGGTGGGGGAGCCAGGTGGTGGGTATTGTGGAGGGCACGCATTGCATGGAGCACTGGGTGTGGTGTAAAACTATGAACTCTGTTACGCTGAAAAGAAATTTTAAAAAAATGTAAAAAAAAAATTACAAAAAAAAAGAACATCTCCAATTCATGTATTAATAAAAAGAAAATTATTATAATTGATAAATTTAAGAACATATTCCTTGAATGAGAATATATATAAATAAGAAAGATAAATCCAAAGTTATTTCAATAAGGGAAAAAGGAAAAGCATAAATACTTTAGTATTTAGTCAGGACCTAACAGAAAAACCACAGGTATAAAAGTCTTCTTATTACTTTAAAGGTTTATTTACTTTATGATTTTATGACTAAGAGAACCTATCCCACCAGGAACTACAGCTTCCTTTAACTGTTGGAATAATGAAAATTAAATAGAAGCAGAGATTAATGACATTCACAATCTCATCAGAGCCACAATATGACATGCATCAATAATATCCTGGATGTTAAGCAATATCTTGATCCAAGCAATATTCAAGCAAAGGAACATTCACAAAGACTTTTTAAGTAACACCCTATCCCATTACCATTATTATCAACAACAAGGGCTAAAATGTTGTTCACAAAAAATGCTGGTAATGGTTACCATTAGTGATGGGTGGTTACATTTTTGACATATTGTTATATTGTGCTACGTATTTTTTATAATCTTATTATCTAAAAACAATTTTTTTTATTATTAAAAAACTGAGACCATCCCTGTGAAAGCTAACAAGAAAAACACAATAGGAAGAACTCATCATGGGCAGACATTTCTCATATCTTTTATTGTGGCTTTTGCCACTATTCACAGATTTATGAAAACTTTTGGATTTATTGGAAATTACAGAACAGCTTTTCAAAATATGACGTTATTAAGTTGACTAGAATTTTTGTAAAGCCTTCTTTTTAGGAAGGAAAGTTTCTGAATTGAATTGATGAAAGTTATTTTTAAAGTAGGAGTTCATGGGAGGGTGTAATTTAATGATGCAACATATAGTATTATTACATTTGCTATCATTAAACAATTTTACATTAAACAATATTAAATGGATTTGGTATCAGTAAAAGTCCACATAGAGGAAATACTGAGTTTCTTCACATACACAATTAGTTTGACCATTTTAACTTACTTAACCAATAAATTAATTCAATGGATTAATAAAACAACCTGTGTGTGTGTGTGTGTGTGTGTGTGTTGGTAATTGATTCTAGTATAAAGCAAAGGGAAAATTAACATCTGTATAATAATATAATAAGTACCTACCAGTGTTATAGACCCCTCTCACATATTTCATCTCATTTTATACCATTAACACAGCTGTTAAGTATTATAATTCTTTTTTATACATGATGAAACCAGCTCAGAGAATTTAAGTAATTTGGCCAAAGCTATAAAGCCAGCAAGGAGCAGAGCCTGAATTCTAATCTAAAATTACTGATTAACAGAGAACATTTTCTTTTCATTATACCACTACATTTATAGATTGAACTAATTTGATTTAATTGTTCAAAGACTTTAGAGGCTAGTCAAATCTTTCACAAATGATAGAGCTATTTATAGACACACCTAAAAGAAGTAGCCCAAATTAGAACATATTCAATCCTCTTGGCAAGATAAATTTTGACTTTGCATTACAAAAGAATGGGGCTTTGTTTTGTAGAAGAGAGAAGATTGATTAAAGCAAAAGTATTTGCATCATGTGGTGAGCATGGGAACTCAGGAGCAAAAGAGAAGAATAAAATAATGGTATAAATATCAAACCACTTTGATTATTGGTTATTTGCCTTAACAATCTAATTCTGCTATATCTTTGTCTCAAGGTGACAAAAGATTCAATTCAATCTCTCAACAAGAATGTTGCACTGAGGAATGAATATGAATGCACTGAAAATTAGCTATATATCTATAGTCTTATATTTATAAAAGTTCAGATTTCTTCAGCTGTCTTTGCATTTACCTAGAATCCTATGCCTAATTCCAGTTACCTTTACTCCAGGTGCTTGCATTGTTAGAATCCTGACAAGAAATTAAACGTTTCCCAAATTACATCTTAAAGACAGAAGGTAATCTTTCTCCCTCCTTCCATCCCTCACTTCCTTCCTCTCTCCCTCCGTTCCTCTCTCTCTTTCTTCCTTTTTACTAAACCCGGAAAGTGGAAGGAATGACAAATAGATAATCCTAAGGATGGATTTCAAATACTTAAAACTGGAATACAAAGAATACATCAGTAATTATATGCCTGTACAAAACATAGGTGACTCATTTTCTTTTGTATTGGCATGAAAATTCAAAATGAGTTACCCACTTTCATGATACAAGCACATTTTTTGAAATCTTATAAGAATCATAAATAAAGAAATATCTGTTCTCATTTGTACTGTATGCTAGCTGTGCTTGTCCTATTTGACCCTTATCAAGTACATTGTAATTTTTAGCTTCTACACTTTAAAGTTTAGCTAATATAATAGCAATTTGATTATAACTTCAAATGCTTTTCAAAATTTCAATTTTCCTTGAATGTTTCAGTTCTATCTCAAAGCCAAGTTTCTCAAAATCTTTGCCTCCATCAGAAAGGATGAATACCCAACTTTTGTATCAACATGGACAGGACTGGAGGAGATTATGCTGAGTGAAATAAATCAAGCAGAGAGAGGCAATTATGAAATTGTTTCGCTTATTTGTGGAGCATAAGGAATAACACGGAGGACACAGGGAGATGGAGAGGAGAAGGGAGTTGGGGGAAATTGGAGGGGGAGATGAATCATGAGAGACTGTGGACTCTGAGAAACAACCTGAGGGTTTTGGAGGGGAAGGGGGTGGGGGGTTGGGTGAACCTGGTTGTGGGTATTATGGAGGGCACGTATTGCGTGGAGCACTGGTGTGGTGCATAAACAATGAATTCTGGAACACCAAAAAGAAATTTAAAAAATAAATAAAAATTAAAAAAAAATATATTTCACTATTTCACCTGAGTAGTCATAAGTTAAGTTGTAGTTAATTTAAAAATAGAAATCCTTTTTTTTTTTTAGAATTTATTTATTTGTCAGAGAGAGAGAGAGAGCAAGCACAGGCAGCCAGAGGCAGAGGGAGAAGCAGGCTCCCTGCTGAGCAAGGAGCCCTATGTGGGACTGGATCCCAGGACACTGGGATCATGACCTGAGCCAAAGGCAGCCACTTAACCAACTAAGCCACCCAGGCGTCCCAAAAATAAAAATCCTTTTTAAAGTTGAGTTGAGGAAACTATAATTCACAGACATCTCTTGTACAGCAAACAAGTTTTTTCTCCTCAACAATGAACAATTTTATTTTATTCAAGACTTTATTTATTTATGAGAGAGAGAGAGAGAGAGAGAGTGAGCAGGAGCAGGGTGAGGAGCAGAGGGAGAAGCAGACTCTCTGCTGAGCAGGGAGCCAGATGTGGAGCTCAATGTAGGGCAGGACATGGGGTTCAAATCCGGGACTCTGGGATCATGACCCAAGCCCAAGGCAGCTGCTTGAGCCACCCTGGCGTGCCAACAATTAACACCTTGAGAAGAGAAAGCTGAAGAGAAGGAGTCATACATACTTGATTGAAAGTCAGACTCAAGTCTTGACCTTGAATGGCATGCCTAGGCATACGAGTGTTCCGGAATGAATTAAAGTGATTAGGTAGTAAATAATGCATGCAAAATGAATGGATAAATGGTCTTTAAAATAGTGGATATTAAATGGTTAACTTATGAATCTGAGGAGCCTGAGGCAGAAAGTCTGTGTGAGAGTGAAAGAATCACAGAGTTCAGTCAAATCACAGACAGCATGGAACCAGCTCTGTCCTCACCAGAAAGCTAAAAGCTTAGAAAATGTTCCGTCACAGCCATATGTCTCAAAGGCAGCTGAACAATAAAAAGGGGGAACAGAAAGTTGCATACGAAGGCTTTAGATATAAAGAGAGGGTGAACAGACCCATCAAAAGGAACGCAACAGCTGAGACTGGTCTTTCCAGACACTAAGAAGCTGCAGATGGTTTTGTGTGTTGACGATTATGTCACATTCAGTTAAAACAATCATAACTGAAACTACAGGAATAAAACCAAACCAGATTTTGCATTTAAATCTGAACTTTGAAGAGCTTCAGAACAAGAATATATCATTCTCATCTGTAAGGATTGAATAATCCAAGCAAGAGGGGCTGCTCATGAGAACATGTTTCTAGAAAATATATCCTGGGCCCCGGATCTGGTCAGGAGGCTCTGCTTTGAAAATCATGTATCTATTTTGAAAGGAAAGGAAGATACGTTTTCAAATGGAAAATGATTAACTCAGTAGCGCAGATAGAGCCAAAGCTGAAGACTGAGACAAATCCCAAGGAGGTAAAAGCACAGATGGAAAGTGAGCTGGTGGAGGAGTCATCACTGACAGACAGCACCAAACTGTGACATGATGTGTGGTTCAACCAAGCCTGGGATTCCAAGATTTAAACCTGAAAATTTGTAGGGACACAAGATTCTGGGGATTTCCTTCTATCAAGATACTGTTGTTGGGCCCCCGGGGCACGGGGGCGGGGGGGGGGCGCTCAGTCGGTTAAGTGTCTGCCTTCAGCTCAGGTCATGATCATAGGGTCTTGGGATCAAGGGACCTGGGATGGAGCCCCACATTGAGCTTCCTGCTCAGCGGGGAGTCTGCTTCTCCTTCTGCTGCTCCCCCTCCTTGTGGGCACAAGCTCTCATTCCCCCTCTCTCTCTGTCAAAAAAATTAGTAAAATCTTAAAAAAAAAAAAGATACTGTTGCAATTTTGTCTGGCCAAAGTAGACTCTTAAAAAGTAATCAGACTAAGTGAGGAGTCAGGGCAGGGGTGGGGAGAGAAGCGAGGGGTGTGATCCTCTGCAGTTAACATTACATATCCTAAAACAACAAGGTAATAATATAGCACAACTCGAGTAAAGTGAGTGACACAGACTGTATCAATATTATCAGTATATATCAAAAGACTATGCAGAACCTAGGCTATTCAAGAAAAAGCAAATTAAAAACTACACAAAATACATTTTCCTTCTTTTCATCTAAAAATTGTGTTTCTCCAATTCCTCAGAGAGGAGGAACTGTTTGCATATTCAGTAAACTCATTGTGTATTTGTAAGTTAACTTATCAGAAAACTACTAATTTTTTCTGCCGCATAAAGTAATTCAAACAAGAGTTGCATTTATGGCCCTTAAAAAGTTCAGAATTGAACAAATAGTTCAGATATTTTGATATCTATTCATTCAACAATATTCAGCAAATATTTTGGCACCCTTCCCTATGTGATAAACTTTATTGTAAATCCTGGGAACAAGGCAATGAGTAAAGCAGACAAAAGTTCTTTTCCTTAATAAAGCTTACATTTTAGTGAAAAAAGAAAATCCATAAATGAATAAGCGCAAGGTACATTAAAATAAATGGGAAGTAGCCTGTGTGGCTCAGTCAGTTAAGCTCCCAACTCTTGATTTCTGCTCAGGTCATGATCTCAGGGTCACGAAATTGACCCCCAAATTGGACTCCCGAGTCGGGTTCCCCACTCAGCAGAGTCTGCTTGTCCCTTTCTCTCCTTATGTCCCTTCTCCTGGTTGTTGTCCACCCTCTCACACACAAGCCTGCACTCTCTTCCTCTCTCAAATAAATACATAAATCTTTAAAAATAATAAAATAAAATAAAAGTTAAGCAATTAAGTGGAGAAAATTAAACCGGGAAGAAAAGGAGTTCTGGGAGAGGATAAAATTACTAAATAAGGAAGTTGAGAAAGTCCTTACATACACTGTGACATTAGTAAAAATACCTGATGAATGTGGAGGAATTAGCCAACATAATTTTTGTTGAAAAAAGATTTACCAGTGGAAATAACAAGTGTAAAGACCTGGAGACAGGAAAATTCCAGGTAGCTTTCAGGGACAGAAAGGAAGCCAGAATGGCTGGAGAACAGTGATATGGGCCTTATGAGCAATGAAAGGAAAAATTTTGCACAGTATAGACACAACGGATTCCTGAAAAGAAGATTCTGGTGTGCCCAAAGTGAAAGGTTAAGTAATTGGCCATTCAACAAGATACAGTAGCAGATAGTTTTTTTTTTTAAACTTGGTTTTCATGCAAAAGGACTTGTGACATAAGTTTTTTCTCCTGCTTTTAAATGTAGCATGTGAGTATTTAAAGAAAAAGAAAAGGCAAAATAGTAAAAATTTCTAAACTCAGAATTTCCCATACTTCCCACATCCAAAAAATAAAATAGGTCGCTGAAAAATTTCAAAACAAAGTTAGATTTATACTTCAAATTAGTTAATTAAAAATGACTCTACCAACTTTTTTTTGAATCTATCAATTTTTATCAAGACATGACTCACCAGAGAGAAAGCTTGTAGTCTACTTCACCTTTAAGGTGTTCATGTATTATATTATGTGACAAAGAAACACAAGAAGGACCATATCCATGAGCTTAATTTTCTACATATTTGATCTTAATATTTTGACATGCTTGACTTCAAACTGAACCACATCTAAAACATTATCACCAATTTTAACAGGTATAAATTTTGCCTCACATCTGTGAGTTCCTAATTTTTTTTGTTCTTTATAATGAAACATTTTGAAAGACAGACATACTAATAATTTTCAATATAAAATATATTTATTTACCATCAAATACAATTCATCCTGGGGAAGAAAAAGGATGACTGTTTCTATAACTTTCTTTTTTTTTCCCTCTAAATCAATAGTGCATTAGCCTTCCAGGGAATTAGAAATTAATTTGGAAATATATTATATTGGTTTCTAATTTAAAATTAGTTACTTTTTTTTTTACTTCTCTTCCCTAATTTTCCACATATGTTTTCAAATAGTATAAAACTTATATGATTTCCCATAAGATTTCCCATAAGAGTCCAATTCTCTTCCTCCAAATGAAAGTTCAATTCTTCCTTTTCTATAGACTTTAAAGACAAATTATATATTGACGATATGTATAGCAATTGGTTTTTAAGCATTTGACCTAAGGGCACAAACTTTTTTTTTAATAGCTTAGAGCACTTTAAATCATTAAGATTATTTCTTCATTTAGCTAGCTTCAACAGAAATCCAGTGCTCAAGGTGGTTTCCTGATTACACTTATCCAAGAAGATGTGGCAAATAAATTAATGAAATTTGTAAAATTGACTATTTCTGCTATACTATGAAAATTCAGAGAGAGAGCAAAGAGGAAGTTTGGTCTCATTAACCCTCTTAAGTCACTTCTACACAATGGATGATTAGAAAGGAAGAAACTAGAGATTTCTTTTTTTCATTTTGGAGATCATTCAAAAAAAAAAAAAAAAGGAAGAAATTTGATTCCTGGAGAAATTAGTTAAGTGTTTCAACACTAAGTTTCACACCCACACCTAGTGTGTGAGCACTTGTTTCTAACTTTCCAGGATGCCTGAAATCTGCAGCTGTCTTGCCAGGGAACAAGAAGGATGTATTTACCTCGGGGTGACATAGAGTATATATAGTATTTTGATTTAGATTCCAGGAACATATTTACTATATGAAGAAATAATTTTGAAAAAATAACTTCTTTGGGAGAAGAAAGGATCTTCTTATAGAGGAATCATGTGCTCAAAGCTATCCGTATTTGACCTATAATTGGCTCCTCAAAACCTTTGTGTAAAATATTTCACATTGAAGACCTTATAGGAAATAGAATTGGAGGGACAAGATCCTAAGCATTAATGAGAAAACCTTAAAAAAATACATTTCATTTTCATAAAACTAAAATAAAGACATACTCATTAAAAAGAGAAATTTATATTGTACATATCTTAATTAGCACTAATTGACAATGCGCAATTAATTTTTATTTGTCATCTCATCTTTTTTAGAAAGAGCAGGATGATTTTATAAATTGGTTGTAGTTATTATGAATGTGAGAGACCAAAAATAATAACAGTCATTTGACATGAAAAGATGTCCCATAAATATTGGCTAAATGAGTGAAACTAATGAATGAGCCTCCATTCAAATGCAAAATACTTTTTGAGTCTATAGCTCGAGATTCTAACTGCTTCCCAAAGGCACGTATTGAAACAAAGCACAGATCAGCAGATCCCATGTTACAAGGTTCAGCTCCCTCACTTCTGATAGACAGGAATATAGTTCTAAAGGTAATCTGGACTTTCCCTCAGCTTCTTTTATCTCTCCGGGGGTTTCATTTTCAAAATCTTTAGTCATACTTTGCCTTCCATTTTATCTCCCTTGTCTAACCCAATTTATCGGTTTCTTCTTTTTCTAAAATTCCAACACTAAGACTCAAATTTAACCAATGCTGAAATTACATTTCAACATTCTAGAAAAGGCATAAAGATGTAAAACCACATATAGTATATGAAAATTTTGCCTACAAGTTAATCACAATAAGAGAGGATTTAGTCTTCACTACTGTATAGGTATTAAAATCATTGTAGTTTTTCTAAAGAAACTTTGAAAATTCAATCTGTGTTCCCACATCCTGACTGCTTCATTTGGGCCATCTCTTTTAACAGGTGTGTTCTCAGGGAACACAAACTAATTGCAATTTGACCAGACATAATTAAAATGGCAATTACTCCCCACCCTCCCTCCAATATATAATGTATTTTTAATTGATTTTGGATTACCAGTGCCACTGATTTTCCCTGAGGTAGATAATATAAAGGTAAGTTCACATGGTAACATAAAGAAAGAAAGTACATGCTTAATTTTTAGATACAGGCTGGATTGTTTACAGAAACTTGAATTTTCTCTTCTGTTTGTTCACCATGGCACAGATTTGTTCCTTCGCTCACCTTTTAGGCAACTCCCAATTCTTAAATAAGAAAGCAGTTTGATTAGTATTTAGCTTCAAAAGTAGGACTTAGACATTGTGACATCTGCCTACCTCTCTTCTTAGATCACTTGTTTTGGAGGAAGCCAGCTGCCACAACAGCAGGACCCTCAAGTATCCTTATAGAGGTGTTCTTTTGGCAAGGAGCTATAGCATTCTGGAAAACAGCCAACATTACCTTTTCAGGAGTGTGAATGAGCCACTTTGAAAGTGGATCCTCTAGCCCCACTCAAGACTTCAGAGGACTGCAGCTCCTATTGGCATCTTGACTATAATTTCATAAGAAATTATAAACTCAAATAACCAAATTGATCCACTCCCAAATTCCTGACCCATAGAAATCATGAGGTATAAACATTTTTGTTTAAGCTGCTAAGGATTGGGGAAATACAACCATTGATAACTAATAAAATTTTGCTTGAGTTAGGATAATCATTCAGCTAGCCATTTTGGGATAGTGTCCTGGACTTTAGCCTACCTCCCTACTTCCTACTGATGGGGGAATATATGTGAGTACGAGTATTCTGCCAATATGGGGACTACATTTGCTTTGCCCTCCCCTCATTGTTTTGACCATTTCTAGAGATCAACCTCAGGCAAATCTGTATCTCTTCAATTCTACGCTGTTATATTCTTTCTATTAATACACTTCCAAATCACTCATTTTAAAAAAATCTCATAAAAATTTACCCAAGAAATTCTTCTGTTTATGAATTATACCAGAAGCATATTCCCCTAAATTATTTTTAAAATATCAGGAAAAGTTATGTGGAGTTCCATTCCTGGGAAGAAATGCCATTGGAAACAAGAACAGCTCATCGGATGAAAGGAAAATCCTTTCTGTTCAATCTCATAAATCCCCATGTTCTTTTAGACAGGGACCTTGGGTCATTACATTTTCTTCTTCAGAGAGTTCCTTTTTGCGGCCCTGAAGAGGGGAAATAAATCAGTTAACTGAACAGGTACTTAATCTCTTTCTAAGGCGTGGAAAAAATGAGGAGGAGATTAGGATTCATGGTTACTTCACTGAAAAGATCTTCACCATAAAAATTTGTAATTTCCTGAGGATAGTGTCATTTAGCTACTGTTAGATGAAAATAGCTAAGCTTAGAGTAACGAAAGGTGGTAAATTAAAAAAAAAAACAACTTTGAATTTCAGGGGCTAAATACTAGCTTCATTAAATCTCTTACCTTAGGTATTATTTAAGCCATTGCTGTACAAGATAAAATCACTTCAGTTTCAAATTTTCTTCTGCCTCTAATTTATTATCACTCCCCCAATTTCACCAGAGGAAAGCTGGCATCATCTCTTCCTTTGCGAACTCGTGTTCAGTTTTGAGCCCATGAAACATAACAAAGGAACAGGAGAATTTGGCCCTTTCAGGAGGAATATCTACGTTTATGGAGTGCCTACTCAAGCAAGGAGGGTAGCAAGCAGGTGCTAAACTCACAGAAAATCCTGAGCAATAATAGCATGAAAAGACATGAGGAAGACCCATAAGAGTCTGCATTTTCTAGGTCCTTTTTTCGGAGGTTAAACTGATGGATGTGGGACATGTGGTCATTTTCACAGCAGGCCGCCCCTGCCAGTTATTCCCCTGTTACTGACTCCATGAATCAACTTAATGAGAGGAGGTAGAGTTTAGAATTTCATTAAATGCCACTGCACAGCACTTCTGAACATGCCCTATTACCCATTTAAACTGTGCTGGGACTCACTTCCTCTCCTTCCCCTTCCTTTCCCAAAGAGAATATGAATACCATCTCTTTTTAATCTGTTGCTATTTACTCTTTTACGAATCACCTATCTTAATATCCATAATCTTTTGATATTTCTCTCATCCTCTAATGAATCTATTACTAGAAATCAAGAGACGCATAAAAACCAAGAATTTCGCTACTTTGCAGGTATCGAAGTTTCATTCAATAGCATTGTCATTTTTGGAAAAAAATATATACTTTTCCTTATTAGCAAACTAGCCATGTTTTAACCTACTTTCCATCACTAATATTGCTTTGCATTTGAAATATGCGTATATCCAATGAAATTAAACCAAGCTAGCCTGTCTTTTAAATTTTTTTTTCCCTTTCAGTCATGAAATGCATACTACTGAAGCTGATTGCCTGGCTGACTCCATTATCAGATAACCCCAAAATGTCAAATGGTACTGTTTAAATTAGGTGAACAAAGCAGAATTACTGGTCCCACACAGGAAAATTGTGAACCATTATAAAATCAGTGAAAAGAAGAAAAGAAGCTTATAGGAATTTCACAGTTTGAAATTAATAATTGGGTTTTTAGCTCCTGTATTTACCTTTTTTTTTTTTTCCACTTCATTTCCATTTGGTTATGGGAGACCAATACATTCAGAAGGAACAATTAAACTCTCCTGACATCATGAAACTTCATGCAGTTGGGTCCTGACACTGTAGGCAAGTAGATGGCCAATGTAGGTCATTAAAAATATAGTCGCTTACCTTCTGTTTTCTTAAAAGAGATACTGAATATTCAGAATTAATCATCAATGTGCTTGGTTGGGTTTTGTTCATTTGTTTTGGTTATTTTTAAATCCTCTTCAATTATGTTTCCATTCTTATTAACTTCACATGGAAAATGAAAGTTGTGTCTTTCTATTCACTTGTGACTCAGGCAGAACTTACATTAAAAAAAAAGTTAAAACTGGAATCTCACAATTAGTGCTCTACTACTACTAAGATTATCAGAACTTTTCAAAGAAAGTAAATCATTCTAATCAGATACTGCTCATTCAAAAAAGAAACGTTTCATGGGACATATTCTATTTCAGGTGGTTCTAAAAATGCCTGCACCATAAATGGCCCAGTTAATAATAGAAAGTAAATTAGAAAAGTAAGCTTTAGGAGTTTAGTGACTACATAGCTCTGACTCAGTGCAATTTTGTACCCAAAATAGTTTCCTAAACAATAGAAATTGTTAAAATGGGAAAGAAGTTGGCAAGATAAAAAGCCTTAAAAAACGTGACTCCAAAGCAACCATAAAATTTCCACAGGAGCTATTCTACAGTCTTTTGGCAATGCTCCCAAGCAGTGAACATCCTTTTAGAGTGCCAAAGTGAAGGGACATTATAATGAAATTTTGGCATTTGATATTCTTTAGGTATGAATTAACTGGCTTTCTGAGGAAATTTAAAGGAAAGGGGGCAGGGGTAGTTCCAATCCAAATATCATTCTGGGAAGTATTTTCAAATGCTCCTACTCAACTGTTTTCCCTTTCCTGGGCTCCCTTAGCACTTTTCTCAAGCTTCTTCAAAGGTATTTTTAGTGTTGTGTGATTAGGACTGTATGACTTTGCCCTCCCTTTGAGATAGGTGCTCAACTTTTTAAGTATAGGAATCAGTATTAGCCAATTTTGTATTTCCAGAGCTCTATTCAGTGTCTAGCACTCATTAAATTCAGTAACAAATGTATATGTCAAACTCATAATCTAGTAGAATTCCTAAAAAAATGCTTTAATTTTTTCCAATTCCACATTAAAAAAATTAGCTTGCATCTGATCCTAGGACATAGTTGTTTTTTTTTTTAATTATTCTCTTAATATAATTGACTACCAAAAAAATCAACTTCAAGTAGCAATATAATGATGTGGGTAGATCAACATACAAAAAGCCGAGGTATCTGCCCATGATAAGGGTAAATTTTTCTCTCATATTTAAAGTGACATCCTAAAAAAATAAATTAAAAAAAAGTGTTCATCTTGCTGAAGCTACAAATATTCAGTATCTAAACTATTTTTCCTATATTGGTATTAGAAACATATCAAATATTTATTTCCATATAATATATATGCATAATTCCAGTAGATTTTGGAGTTCTGGTTCATAATCACAGGGTTACAAACTAGGTTATGAATCTAAACTAATTTAAACATCTTTCTTTCTAACATGCATATTGCTAATGATTCAAAGTACATGTAAATGACTTAAAAATTATAAAGTATCACACCACTGGGCCTTCAAAATAGGAAGAGCTAAATTTTAAGTTCCTGAAAACCAGACATGAATAATAAAGTTTCAGATACCAAATCCCAGGGAATAATCAGCTATAAGAGTTGATTTATTACTTCAATTCATTTCACATGTATTGCTATAGATCTTTCACTGAATATATAGCATATTGGCCTGAGTTACTACAGTTGTGAGGCCTTGTTTTTCATGAAAGAAATGGCTTACATTGTAGACACTATTGCACCATCTCTGGGGAAATCATACAAGGTCCCAGTTGGGAGCAAAAGTAATCCATACATGATGTAAAGAAGAATAAATATTGTTAATGATGGGTCAGGTAAGGTTGGTAATAAACTAGAGATCATTAGCATATAGTAAATAAAAGATCTATGGTATTGCTTAATTTGAAAAAAATCTCACAGTATTTTGTCAATCAATGACTTCCTAATTAATATAACTGTCCCACATGATTTATTAAATGGGAAGAAGACTCAAAAATATAGAGACTTTTTGAGGATTTAAACTGGAATAGAAATTATACAATGTAACTTCTTAAGTATATGTATCCAAAATTTCTAATTTTCACAATTACAAAAACATATGTCAGAAAAATGAAGATACAGAAAAAGATTTACAGAGCTGTTTTCTGAGCAGTTTAAGTTTGAAAAAATATCTCACTATGTATGTAGCAGTAAACAAGTTTAAGTTTTACTGATTTCTTTTTTTTTTTTTTGGATATTTTAAACTTCTAGGAGAAATGTCTAGCTTTTCCTTTGGTTGGAGTAACTTGACTGTGACATACATCAGCAATCAAAAATCACAAGGCAATACATGAACTTATTAATACTTCCTCCTCTTCTGTATCTCAGACCGGGTGGGGGAGAAGGATAATGTGAAATTGCCTTCACATGCTTTCTGATGAATCGAAGACAAAAACAACCAGTAAAACCAGTCATTTAATGTCACATTATATTAAAGCATTTTAAGGGACTGTTTGGTCTAGATTTCTCAGGTTAGATCTTTTTCAATGAAAAAAAATAGCTTTTGTTCTTATTTTAAAGTAAAGTTTTGACAGAAAAACTCCTATCATTTGTCAAGTCTCAACTAAATTGTTGCTTCATCTACAAAGTGACACTCTAGAAAATACAATTTCCTTTGTTATGTACTCTTGTGCAGAGTATTCAAATAATAATCAAAACAATTTATCTTAGCTTTATATGTTTCCTGTTAGAATTGTAAGTTTAACAGAAGCAGGGCCATGTTTGCAGCTGACTTGATATACCCCAGAGCCTTGAGTTCAGAGGTTTATTGAAAAATAAAGAAATGATGAGTGGGCATAAAAATCTGAACATCAACCTCAAATACAGTGTACTTGGTTCAGATATCTATTCATAACTCTTTGTAAAATAACTAGTTCCAGCTCTGACACGTTAAAAGCTTGGAAGGCACCAGTGCAATCTTACATAAGAAAAAGTTGAAAAAACCAAAACTAACTTTTTTCTCACCCCCCAAAGAACGTGATTGCAAGGCAAACCAACACTGAAATCTGAACAGATGAACAAATCTGGAGTCACAACCAATATGAAGTCAGCTGGAGTGGAAGCAGTAGAGCCAGGAGCCGGAAACACGCATTTAAGTGGTAATTATGATGAAATGGTGGAGGATGAGTGTAGATAAACTTGAGAGGGAGAAACTGAGCCCTGTCGTGTTAGGGTAGCCTCACACTTTTGTAAATCTTACTTGCAGGAATCCATCAGTTTCTCATAATGAAGGGCTAAGAAAGATCCCCTTGTGGTGCTGGCAGGGGGATGAGAAAAGGAACCTTTATGCAATACACCATATTGTTCTTTATAACAAAATTGTACTCTCTGAGGCAAAGACTCCACCTTGGAGAAGGATATTTCTCTGATTCCAGCACCCTCTGTCCTTTCTTGTTTCACTTAAGGAGGGGGTGGGGAACAAAGCTAAGAAACACTTGTGAAAAGTCATAGCTTAGGCACAAAGGCCCATTAAAATACAGAGATTTAATTGTAAGGGTATATAATGTTTCCCTTCTGCCACACATAAACATCACCCCAACAGTAACAGATTATACTTGAAAGAACTTCAAGACAGACTCTCTCTGAAGAGTAGTATTTAGGGATGACCAAAGTCTAGAGGGAAAAGAAAAGCAAGGACAAGTGTGATTTGCGGCCTCTGGCTTGTATAGGTTCAGCAAATATGACACATAGTCAAACTCCTGGCCAGATTTTCAGAAATATCTTCAACTCAAGGCTTGTTAGCTCAGTTCCTATTCCAAGAGGAGGCTGTGTTGACTTGATTAGCAGAACAAAGGAAAGGAGCCTCAAATTGAAAGGACCAGTTTAGATATCTACCAAAGTTCTGAGAATCACTTTAAAACTACTTGTGATGAAGGCTCTGAGATCCTCAAGTATCTCATTAACATGTCTAAGATTGTTAAACAGATCACTTCCATCAGTACTGAGCCAAGAGTAGAGATTTAAGTTGTCACATAGATGTTTAAATCAACTATTTTAATAAATTATTAGTTGCTAAAACAAACCTTTACATATAAACTCTTTAGGGAGATGGAAAAAGATATGCCATACTAATCCTGATCAGAAAGAAAGCTGGAATAGACATATTAATTTTAGATAAAATGGTCTTCAGAATAAGGAAAAATAAATAAAGAGTGGCATTACATAATCCTTTAAAGGTCAATCTGTAAAGAGACATAAATTTCCTTAGCATTTATGCTCCTCATCAAAGTACATGAGGAAAAAAAAATACAACTGAAAAGGAGGAATGGAAAAAAACAATATATTTCAACATGCTTCTGTCAGTCATCAATAGATTAAGCTGGTAAAAAATCAGTAAAGATACAGCTGACCTGAATAGCACTAAACATTTTAATCTAATTGCCACTTAGAGAATAATTCATGCAATAATATCAGAATACACATTCTTCTTTAGCTCATATGAAACCAAGACAGATGTTACTCTGGTCCTTAAATAACACATTAACAAAGTTAAAACAATAGCAATCATATAAAGTAGATTTCTGAGATTGCAATGGAATTAAACTAGAAATCAATAACATAAATATTGATGGAAAATTGTTAAATATTTTAGAAGTATACAACATACTTCTAAATGATTCATGGGCCAAAGAAGAAATCTTCAGAGAAATTTAAAGATATCTTCAATCAAATGAAAATATTTTTAAGCATCAACATTTGTGGGATACAGTAAAATAAGTTTTTAGAGAAAATTTTATGTCATTAATGTATATACTGAAAAAGAAGAAAAACCTAAAATCAATAATATAACCTTCTCTTTTAGGAAACTGGATTTTTGAAAAGAAGAATGTAAACCAGGTTTTTGAAAAGTGGAATGTAAGCCTCAAACAAGCAGAAAAAAAGAAAGAAAAATGAAGATAATCAATAATATTGAATATAAGTAAACAATAATCACTTCAATGATAGAAAGCTGACTAAACATTTGAAATTTTAATCAATTATAACTCACCAAATTAACAAGCCAAAAAAAGTTATATGGTTGTAACAGTTGATACATAAAAGACATTTGAGATAATTCAAGACTCATCACAATAAAAAAAAGTCTCAATACACTTACAAATAGAAAGCTTCCTTAATTTTATAAAGAGCCCCTACACAAAAATCTGCATGCTTATAGCAATTTTATTCATAAACATCAAAATTTCAACCAAGCAAAGCAAGCTGGCTTTGAATAGGTGAATGGACAAACAAATATGAAACATCCATACAGTATGAATTTATTCAAGGATTAAAAGAAATGTACTACAAAAGGCTACCAAAGGGGAAAAAAAAGACAGATAAATCACAGATGCATATAGGTGTACCTGGGTGGCTCAGTTGTTAAGCATCTGCCTTCAGCTCAGGTCATGATCCTGGGGTCCTGGGATCAAGCCCCACATCAGGCTTGCTACTCAGTGGGAAATATGCTTCTTTCTCTCCCTCTGTCCCTCCATGCTTGTGCTCTCTCTTGGTCTCTCTCCCAAAATAAATAAATAAAATCTTTTTAAAAATCTCAGATGCATATTTCTAAATGAAAGAAGCTAGTATGGAAAGGCTATATACTATTAAGAGTCCAAAATACATTCTGGGGAAGATAAAACAATAGACTTGGAGTAGGTATTACATCGGGTCAAAAGGTGGAGTACAGGAGAATTTTTAGGGAAGAGAAAAAACTCTGTATGATACTGTAATTGTAAATACATGGTACATGTATACATGTACATAAATGTACATGGTACATTTTTCAGAAGTCACAGAACACAACAAGGAGTGAATTTTAATCTATACAAATTAAAAAATAATTTTGAAGGACGCAAAATGTCAAGATGGAAAGCAGACAATGACAAAATAATCTGTGTTACAAATAAAGGAAACAATCCCACTAAAAGGGGTGGTGAATAAGGCATTGATCTAAGTAATGTTGGAAAACAGTGGAATCTAAGGTGAAAACTAAAGGCAAAAGCAGCAGGACACTGTGCTCTAGTTGATAAACTTGCTTCCCATGGGATATGGCTAACAATTCTGATACTGTCATATACTGACATTAAATTTGAATAGTTAAAAATATTGGTAGATGTTGGGAACCAGATTTCTCACCATTTGAAGGGGAGGAAACAGACAAGGAGAAAAGATATAAATGATCTATGTGGTACTGCATTAAAGTTGGAAACATCAAAATGAACCGATGTTCATCTTAATACATATAGAGGTTTACATATAGAAATATTTATTAGTAAACATATAGATAGAATATAGATATATAGATCAGTGCATCATATTTCCTCTGTTACTTGAGAGGGCTTTCAGAAGTCATAACACCTAAGCAGCAAAGAGCATACTTATGACCACAGACTGGTCTCAAGTTTTTCCAATAAAAGGAATTGGGGCTTCTTATTAAATGAATGATTCTAAAATTGGGGCGGGAAATATATAGAACGAGCCTGGAGCTTCTTACAGTGCCAGAAAGTAAGAATGTACTCCACTAAAACACAATGAGCGGGTATGTCAGAGACAAAGGAAAGTGAAAGAACTTCTAATCACCAAAGCTGGAAAATTTGAACATAATAAATAAAGTAATTTGACTTATAAACCAAAGTATAAATATCTATGGATCAATACTAACATAAATAAATTATGTAATAAATAATAAATAGGAATAATAAGACAAATTCTGAATAATTTATGTAGATTCTCCACTCTCAAGGAGCTGGAACATGATTCTCCACTTATTTATGTAAGATACACATTGTGACTTTTTTCCAAAGAGTACAGTATGGATGGGGGGGGTGGGAGAAGGGAGCAGAGTTACTTTCGTTGAAAAACATGACAATTATTATCTCAACCAGGTGACCAAGGTAACATCAACAGTCATGTTCATAGTGTACCCTCAATCCAGTGTGCTGAAAATGGTAATTTACCTATATAATCTTCTACACAAAAACATGTACTCCATTTTAACAACCAAACAAGTTTCAACTGAGGGATGTTCTGCAAAATACTTGAACAGTATTTCTCAAACCTCTCAATCAACAGTCAGGAAATCTGAGAAGTTTGTCATAGTCAACAATATCTAAGGAAAAATGACTACTAAATGTAATATGGTACCCTGGATGAAATCCATGAATAGAAAAAAGACTTTGGACATAAATTAAGGAAATCTGAATAAAGTACGGATCTTACTTAATAATTTATTAACATTTTGTTAATAAATTATTGTCCATTATTCAAAGGCAAATAATATATGGATTGGGACAGTACAGCACCTCAGAAGCAGATCCCTCTTCTTCCTGAGGGATCTTGGGCAAAAATGAATTTAATAGAGCATTAGAAGAGACAACATGCAAACAAAATATGATCAACTAGGAGTTCAGAGATTACCTTATAAGGTCCTTTTCCTAGCTAACGATAAACTAGCTAAACCTAGATTGAAGGGTTGTGATCAGTGATTGTTAGGTTTTCTTCATAGGTGTAAAGGCTGAGTTGGGTATAAATTTGTGATTTGGGCTGAGCCACTGGGGCAGCCTCCATTTTGTGGGTCCTGATATACAAATTAACTTGATCAACTTCCCCACCTTTTGATCAAACTGTCAGCTGTATTGAGAATATTGGTCAAAATTTAAGATATTCGTGCCACTCTGAAATAATGGTTTTTGTTGATGTTGGAGGTTGGCTTTCCAGCCAGAATTGATAGGTTAGGATATCAAGGTCTGGGTCCCTTCACTTGGCCATTTCACGTCCCATTTGGGGCCTTGGCAAAGGGAGATCATTTGTCTGGTTGTCAGTGGCTACACACATGCCTATAAAGTTTTTGAGAGAACACAGCACATCAAGGAAACTATTAGACTGACCAGAAGCAGAATAATACCCAAAGTTTGGAGGGATCTCTGAAGCCTTGATACCCATGACCCAAACAAATGTAGATAAAATAAATCAAAGAATGACCGCATTGAAGGACTCACTTTCTTAACCAATGTGGCTTATTTAGTAATTTTATGTAGCTGAGTGTTCACTTCCTCAGAATTTCCCAGTGCAGCAAGTGGTATTGGTCACAACACACACATCCTTTTCCAGAGCTAAAAGATAATTAAAGGTCATTATATTATCAAGAACAACTTTGGCTAGAAAGTCTAGGGAATTTTGTTGGGCAGTTATTGCTTTAGCAGTTGGTTCTGTGATATTGTCAAGTTAGAAGTTCCCGATCACAGTCTTATTTATACTTGCTCCTAGTTAGGGGAGAAAGATCTGTTAAAATAAGTGAATTTTGAATCATGAATGCCTCCTGGTAATTCCCATTTAAGAATGTAATGGAAGTTGATAGGTACAAACCAATATAAAATATCAGTTTGGTTGTGGATCAGAGACAACACTAGGCAGCTCAGATCACAGCTTCTGACCATTTTCCACCTCTTTAAACATTGAGCTGGCCACGCATGAGGGAGTGCTACTCCTTACGTGAAGATAAACCTGGAGGAGTATACGTGGTACTACCAAAAAAGGTCTTCCCGTGACTATTGGGATAGGGGTTCAGAGAGATCAGACAAAGCTGCAAATTAGAAAAATTATAAGCTTAGAAGCCAGTTAAGATCTAAGAGTCTGTATCATTCCTCTTTGTCTTTCTACTGCAGAGCTGAGATACAAAGTTTCCTGGCTGGAATTCTTAACTAAAGGCAGGGATATTGATTTGCAGGGTCAGGCTTAGAGAGTCTGATACAATGGAGAGAGGGCTTAGTTGGTCTGGAAAAACTAAAATTCAGGGAAAAGTTTGTCACCAAACTTCTTATCTATAAACATTAATCTTAGATCCATTTAATTTACTTGATTTTTAATAATTATGATGAGATTACTTGTGAAAGTTTCATACAACATTAAATGGCTAAACATCCATCCTAAGTTATCTTTCTTGCTGACAAACTCTATAACAGAGAAAGCATGAGTGTTTGACTTTTCATAAACCTAAGTAGAATAAAAGTTTATGTCTGCATTATGTTTAATTCTTGTAACTCTAAAGACAAAGCTGTTAAATCAATTAACAAACTAGCTTTTACTTACCAAAGATTATCCTAGATCATATGAACTTGAAAAACATTTGGTTAGTTTCTATATTTCTGAGAGTGTACTTGATTTACATAAAATTTTAATTTTCTATAAGCCCATTAAATAGAGCTCTTCATAAATTAATTTTGGCAATACCATCTGGAAGCAGGAAAAACACACTAGTAGCATACATATATAGAAATATACAAACATACAGACCAAAAGATCTTACAGGTTTTGTTTTAAAATTTCAATCCTGAGGGTACCTGGGTGGCTCAGCGGGTTAAAGCCTCTGCCTTCGGCTCAGGTCATGATCCCAGGGTCCTGAGATTGAGCCCCACATCGGGCTCTCTGCTTAGCAGGGAGCCTGCTTCCTCCTCTCTCTCTCTCTCTGCCTGCCTCTCTGCCTACTTGTGATCTCTATCTGTCAAAGAAATAAATAAAATCTTTTAAAAAAAATTTCAATCCTGAAACAGGTACAATAATGCAAAACTCACTAATTTGTAAAAGAACAGTTGGATCCAAATTGTGTTTCTGGGAGATGGAATAAGTTAAGGTTACCTGCTCAGATTGCTTAAACATTTACTAATATTTGTGGAGAAGACTTTTGGGATATTTCTTTTGCCTAGGTTCCAAATAACCTTTCTTTCTTTCTTTTATTTTTTCCCTGATAATTACCTCCCTGAAATGTAAATTTCAAAGAGGTGGCTAGATAAGTGTTTCTAGAGAAAACCGGTAGAATATTTAATCTCAAAGTCACAGGGAAATAAAGGCATGTTCCTCTAAAAAAGGCTTTTGTTTCCTAAGTTCAAATTTTCATAATAGCTACAAGTCTTCTGAGATAAATAGGGGACTTCTGGGATTTGTAAAAAGGATAGGAGGGCTTTGACAGAAAAAGTGAACTACAGGCCAGTATCTCTGATGAACATAGATTCAAAAATCCTCAGCACAATATCAGAAGCAGAATCCAACAGTACATTTAAAGAAATCACTCACCACAGTCAAGTGAGATTTATTACCAGGATTGCAAATATTTGCAAATCAATCAATGTGATACATCACATTAATAAGAGAAAGGATAAAAACTATATGATCATTTCAATAGATACAGAAAAAGCATTTGACAAAGTACAATATCCATTCATGATAAAAACCCTCAAGAAAGTAAGTTTAAAGGGAACATACCTCAGCTTAATAAAGACTTTATATATATTTTAAAAAAATTAACTGACACTGAATATCATGCTCAGTGAGGAAAAACTGAGGGCTTTTCCCCTAAAGTCAAGAACAAGACAAGATGTCCACTCTCACCACTTTTAATAAACATAGTACTAGAAGTCCTACACACAGCAATCAGACAACAGAAAGAAATAAAAGGTATCCAAATTAGTAAGAGAGAAATAAAACTTCTACTATTTGCAGATGAGATGATATGATAGAAAATCCTAAAGTCTCCACCAAAAAACTACTAGAACTAATAAATGAATTCAATAAAGTATCAAGATACAAAATCAATGTACAGAAATCTGTTTCTGTACAGAAACAAATGTACAGAAATCATTTCTATACAGCAATAAAAATTAACAAAAAGAGAAACTAAGAAAATCCCATTTACAATTGCACAAAAAATAATAAGATGCCTAAGAATAAGTCTAACCAAAGAGGTGAAAAGCCTTTATCTGAAAACTATAAACCATTGACAAAAGAAATTGAAGAAGACACAAAGAAATAGAAATACATTCCATGCTCATGGATTGGAAAAACAAATGTTAAAATGTCTATCTATACAAAGTAATCTACAAATTTATTGCAATCTGTATCAAAGTACCAGCAATATTTCTCACAGAACCAGAAAAAATAATCATGAAACTTGTATGGAACTACAAAAGATGCTGAATAGCCAAAACAATCTTGGAAAAGAAAATCAAAGTTGGAGACATCACAGTTCTGGACTTCAAGTTATATTTCAAAACTGTAATGATCAAAATAGTATGGTACTAGCATAAAAATAAACACACATATCAATAGAACAGAATAGAAAACCCAGAAACATAACCACAAATATATAGTCGATTAATCTTCAACAAAGAAGGAATGAATGTACAATGGGCAAAACACAATCTCTGCATATAATGTTGAGAAAACTGGACACCAACATGCAAAAGAATGAAACTGAGTCACTTTTTACACCACATACAAAAATAAATTCTAAATGGGTTAAGGACCTAAATATGAAATCTGAAACTATAAAAATCCTAGGAGAGAGTACAGGCGGTAATGTCTCCAACATCAGCCATAGTAACATGTTCCTAAATATGTCTCCTGAGGCAAGGGAAATAAAAGCCAAATTAAACTACCAGGACTACATCCAAACACAAAAACAAACAAACAAATGAAAAACTTCTACATAGTGAAGAAAACAGTCTAGAGAACTGTGAAGAAAACAACTCAATACCTAAAAACAGATAATCTAACCAAAACTGGGCAGAAGACAGGAACTGCCTTACAATTAAGTAATCACACTACTGTATATTTACCCTAAAATACAGAAACACTAATTAAAAGTCATATATGCACCCCTGTATTTTTAGCAGCATTATTTACAATAGCCAAATTATGTAATCACCCCACATGTCCATAGACAGATGAATGGATAAAGAAGATATATATACAATAAAATGTTATTCAGCCATAAAAAAAATGAAATCTTGCCATTTGCAATAACATGGATGGAGCTAGAAAGTATAATGCTAACCTAAATAAGTAAATCAGAGAAAGATACCGTATGATTTCACTTATATATGAAATTTAAGAAACAAAACAAATGAGCAAAGCGAAAAAAAAAGAGGGAGAAAGACAAAGCAAGAAACAGATTCTTAACTATAGAGAACAAACTGATGGTCACCAGAGGGTGGGCGGATGAGTGAAATAGTTGATGGGGATTAAGAAATACAGTGGTGATGGGCTCTGGGTGATGTATGGGATAGTTGAATCACTATATTGAGCACCTGAAACTAATATTACACTGTATGTTAACTATACTGAAATTAAAATTCTAAAAGAAGGGTAGGTGAGCTTTGAATTACTTCTAAAGCTGCATGTATGTTCTATAAAGACTCAATTTATAAGGCAAGGACAGCTTTTAATTACTAAAAGAATAATTGGGTTACAACCTAAATGATATTAAACCCACCCATTCAACTCCATTATCTTCAATTTGCCTCTTCATATCATAGATAATATCTTCAACTAAAATAGAAATCAAAAGATTCCTTATTCTAAATTTAGAATTGTTTGTCTCTCTAGGATGTTTTTCTTTCCCTCTGGGTACATAGTTTCATTTAACTTAGAGGAGAATGCCTTAAAAAAAAAAAGTTCCAATCAGTTTCATAATATCAGCTTTCAACTGGGCCAACTTCCGACTGTTGAGTTACTTTAAAAAAATTCCTTCAAATATTTTATCCATTTTCAGCCAGGACCAACACTAAATATTCCTGGAAATATTGAACAACCCCATGGACCCAGAAGGTATCTTTAAAGAAGGTTCAAATGATACTACCCTCCTAAGATTCAGAGCCACTTTCAAAGTTAGCCAAAAGACAGAAAGACAATTCCTCTGAATGAAAAACACTGTAGGATGCCAGTTGCAAATGACATGCGACCCACATTGCTGTCTGGCCATATTTTGGGGGCCTCCAACCTAATGGTTTCCAAGTGAAATTCTTGGGACTTACGAGGCAAATAAGAAGGCAATAGTGATCTCTGGGAAAAAAGGATCAACAACCAATGGGTTTTTCAAAGCCAAATACATAGAAGTCTGAATTTTGGGAGGAAAGGGCAATATGAAATTTTATGTTCCTCTCTCAACTGGACAATACAGAGATCCAGAAAATCTGTCTCTGGTAAGAAGTCTCACCCTCGACTAGCTTCTGCCAGTTTTCCCAGGATCCCACATGCTGGCGCCAGAGTGACTGGGGTTTTATAAAGAGAGTATGGCTCCAATATCTACCATAATTAGGCAAGGTTTTCCATTCATTTTAATTTTAGTTTCCCCTTGGCTGTTTGAGGGAAAAACCAGTAGTAGTTTACCAGAGAATCTTTCAGAGTAGCATCAACCCTGGGAGTGACCCATATGGAGGCCCCTTTTTGAGAGTAGATATGGGTTCATTTGAGTTCATGTGGGAAGACTTGATTTTTGTTTATAGTCTTGTGGTCTGTTCAGAGTAGGAAGATAATTCAGACAGTGGGTTAGTAGTGGATTAGTAGTAGTTTACTCAGGTAAACTAGGATTCAGGGGAACAGTAGGAGGCATGTCAGTCTTATCAGCTCCTTTGTCTTATGTAGCTCTTCAATTTTTCACTAGACTTTTGCAATGAATCTTTTAATGAAGCTATTTTGGAATTTTGTAAGACTTTTGGATGCTTCTGCATGCCAATTAAAATAGGTATCTTATTCTGTTTCTTTAATTTGGGAATGCTCACTCCAAGTGCACATTTTAAACAAATAATCTTATTTAATTAAAACACTGTATATAGTGGTCACTGTAATGCTAGGTCATTTGGTAATATTTTTTTGCCATTCTTATAGGTAGCTTCAGTTACCAGGATGACAGTTCTTAGACAAAAAACATCAGGTGTGCCAGAAAGTAACATTCTTAATTCTTTGCAACTTGAGGATATCATTCTATTAGCTAAGCCTTGGGTCTCTGAGAGCCAAATTTTTAACTAGGAGGAATACAACACCGGACTGGAGATTTTATGATGTTTTGTAGTGTACCTCAGTATACAGAAATTTTCCTGAGGTGGGTGGGTAACCTAATATCAACCTAACTTGTTCTGTGACCAACTGATCTTAGCATGGGAGTCTTAGAGTAAAGAGGTGAGCATCTAACAGCTTTTAAGTGCCTAACTTGTGCCCACTGACTTTGCGACTTTGACTTCTAAGATTCCCATTCATAATAAATCTATTGTTCCTTTAATGAGAAGATTTTGAACTTGAGCTTACTTAGATTTTGATGTATCATTGGTCAAAAAAAGTTCTTTTTTTTGTTTGTTTGTTTGCTTTACTTAATTTCCCCAAGACTTCCAGTGGGTTATGCTGTGGACTTACCTCTCTCTTCAGGTTGAGGGTTTTTATTTTTTCTTGTTGAAACAGTCCTTCCACATTCAACCAGACTTAACTATTTCTGTTCCCCTGTGGACAGTACCTGAGACCTGTCAGGACCTCCAAAGGCCTTGTAGATGCCTTGTAGATGAAATTGGCCATAAACTCAAATGTGGTCTGCTAAGTCTCACCCTGAAAAATCTGGAGTCTCCTGCACTCCAGTTTTCCATCCAGAAAGATTAGGACAAATAAACTTGAAGAGTTCAGAATGCAAAATAAGCAGAACTCACCTTGAGAAAAACTTTCCAGAGATCTTCTTTGTGGCCAAAGAGAAAGAAAACCAAAAGGGTTCCGTGGGTATCTTCACCTGCATCTAGCAGCAGTCCACAGAATCTTCAGCAGCTGTCTTCAGATGACATCTAATCACCAAAACTGAAATGGCAAAATTAAAACAATCAGTAATGAGTTTGATATTCTTTATTTGAGGGAAGACAATCCATGGATTGGAGTAGTACAGTACTCTTCCAGAGAAATCTGGAGAGAGAACAAGATTTTCTGTTTGTTTGTTCATTTGTTTGTTTGTTTTAAATGTAACATTTGTTACTTTATTGGAAAAAGAACTTGTATTAACATATATATAATTTTATTCAACAGTTAGATGATCTGTGAGATAGCAAAGACAACAAAAGTGCACCCATGAGTTTACAGAATCCAAAGTGACCAGGTCTGTTTACCACTACATATAAGACACCACCAAGAGCTCAGTCCTCAGAGTATTAAAATAAAAACAAAAACAACCCAACAACTTCACAATGACTATGTGAATGCCCATACAATCAAGAAGAGCAGAAAATTTAAACAGTGGAAAACAAAGTTTCTTACTATTTCACTTGTCCTTCTGCCATTTCTAATTTTGCCCCTCTCCCCTCAACATCTGTTCTCAACGTGTCTTACTAAACACAATTTGTTTTGACATCATTATTTTCCAGTGATCCTCAACCATGTTTTTTTCCTAAATATTTTTTTTCTTCTTTTTCCCTTTTTTTTTCTTTTCTTTTTGGTTTGGTATCCAAAGTTTAAAACAGAAATAAGGAATCAGGAACTATGTTAAGACATCATTTTGACTACAGTGTAAGAGTTGTACTTTGTGGATGGTAAATGTGAAATGAACCCTCACAGTAACCTCTAGCTGCAAATGCAAGTTTTCTCTTGGCATCTGAATCACAGAAAGTAGTGGATTGTATCAAATATCCAAGTAATTGTGTAACATCCTCAGAACTGGATTTTGGCTTCCACAAATTTTCTATACAATTTACCATATTTGGGACAAGATCAAGTTTTGTAGAGTGCTGTTAGAAGAGGCAACACAGAAATAGGGAATGACTGACTAGAAGGTTAGGGATTTCCTGATAAAGCTAGGGGATCCCATTTTCTTTAAGCTTGCTAAGGCTGAGTGGGAGGATTATGGCTGGTGTTTGTTTGATTTCCTTGATAGGTGTTTCCTGTAAGAGCGGACTGGTTTAGGATTAGATTTCTGATGTGGACAGGGCCATGTGGGGGAGGGCTGCATTTTGTGGTTCCTTGTTTATGAGTTAACTGTATCAGATGTTAATAATAGTGAAACTGGGATTGGGGTGTGTGGGAACTGATCATATGATCTTTGCAATTTTTCTACATTCTTAAACTGTATTTTCCAAAACCTAAAACTATTCTAAAATAGAAAGATGGTTTTAAATAAATACTTTTAAGCACAAAAAAATTATCAAAAATGCCTAAATAATATGGGATAAGAATAGTATGTACTTAGTTGTGAACTTATACAGAACAACTTATAAATCATGTGTGTGGAGGTCAAGTAAAACCAGTTTCTCCTGTTAAGTGTTGATTAAGGCAGTCCACTTCTGGTTCAGGCTGGTGTTGTCTAATATCTGCTGGGCTTCTGTGTTTCGAAACTCTGCCTGCTAAAGTTAATTGGCATAGGGTATATTGCTTTCTTGAGCATTGCCTATGTTATTCATCAAAAATATGGAAAATAAAGCTATGGTTTTTAGAGTTACACTTTGAAAACTGCATCTGAGTATGCATTTTAAAGCTGTACAAGGGTGCCTGGATAAGGATCTGAAAGGTGGCACTAGTTCAGCCAAGCTTTGTATCCAGTCTTGGTGTGGCACCTCCCAGAGGATGGAGTGGAGCTCCTAAAGGGCATAAAGGAACTATGTTGCCCAGCCCTGGTTTTATACTACTTTGTTTCTTTCCTTTCTTTATTAAATAAGGATGATCTACGTTTGCTCAGTGTTGCAAATATCCTTTCAAATCGACAATTCTGTGTTTGCTCTTTTAATTTTTCAAAAACGTTTTTTTACGAGTGTTATATATAAAAAGAGTATGTAAAACATATATGTAAAATGTGAAGAATAATAATAAAATTAATAGCTCACTAACCAGTATAAAAAACTGAAACTTGTAACAATTTTGAAAACCACTGTGTACCATTTACCAATCAGATCCCTTTCCTCCTCACAGAAGAAATTGCTAGCTTAAATGTTATGTCTCTCATTCATTTGATTATTTTAATAATTACACTGATGTATGTATGTATAATCAATATATTGTTCTTCCCATTTATACATTATAAATTTTCCTTCTATATTATTTTGCAACCAGCTTTATTTTACATAATATAATGTTTCTGAGGTAAATAATTCTTAGTACATACAGCAATACATTTATTTGCACTGCTGGGTCATATTCTATTATATAATTGTACCACAGTATTTTTACCCAATCTCTTGCCAACGCATATTTTCCCCATGGTATATTTTTCCTTCCTAATAAAGGTTGTTACAAACTTTCTTTTCTATTTCTTAGTGCATATGTGCAAAAATTTCTATTAACTACATGCTTATGAATTGAATTAGCTAGACTTGCTTTCAACTTTAATAAATGATAGTAAATTTTTTCCTGGTTTGGAAGGATTATAAGAAGCTTGCCAATGTTTTTACCAATGTTATTATGATTACAGACATAATTTCTGCCGCTAAGGTATGTGTCTCCTTGTGATTTCCTCAATTACTAGTTAGGCTAAAAATATTTATATTTGTTTACTGGACATTTAAAAAGTAGAATGCTTGCTCATAATTTTGTTTGTGTTTATTGGGGTTGTCAGTCTCTACTTACCATTTGGAGAAAAAAGCATATAAATACTATATGCACAAGCATATGTATTCTAGACACTATCATCTGTTAGTTATATGCTTTGGAAATCTCTTCTTCAAATTTTGTATGGCCCTATCACCTTTTTAGGACTGTATTTTGAAAAACAGATATTATTATTTCTTTTTTTAGATATTATTATTTCTAATGTAATATAATATATTACTTTGTTCTGTTTGAGGGTTATTGAAAATACTTTCCAATCATGACATAATAGAGAAATTCTTCTATGCTCTTTTCTAAAGTTTACAGTCTTGATATTTATTTTTATTTTTTTATTTTTTAAAGTTTATTTATTTATTTGACAGACAGAGATCACAAATAGGCAGAGAGGCAGGCACGGGGTGGGGGGGGAAGCTGGCTCCCCGCTGAGCAGAGAGCCCGATGCAGGGTTCGACCCCAGGACTATGGGATCATGACCTGAGCCAAAGGCAGAGGCTTTAACCCACTGAGCCACCCAGGCGCCCCCAGTCTTGATATTTATATTTAAATTTTCATCTTCCTGGAATTAGCATCTTTTGTTATGCTTCAGTATAATCAATTACCCAATGACATTTAGCAAAATAGTATCTTTCTTCTGGTATCTTGTCATGTTTAAGTTTGATTTAGGCTTCTGGGATCTCTATTCTGATCCACTGTGTCATGTATCCATACTTGAATTGTCTTAGTTCAGCTTTAAAATAAGTCTAGATATTTGACAGGCAGGTTTCTAAACTTGTTGACTTTTGTCAGATGTGTCTTGGCAATTCTTTTGCTTTTCCTGTAAAAATTCAAGTTTAGCATTATGATAGTACTGCAAAATAAATAAATAAAATACACTTTGGTAGACACTTGACTTGGCCTGTGTTCTTCTTCCTTATCTTTGCCTCAGAAGTACTTTTAAGCTCCAACAGACTGCAGTTTCTTATCTATGATTTGTGCTATCTGATGACATTCTTTTTATCTTAAACTATTTTTAGTTTCTTTTTGTGATCAGAGAACATCTAGAGCTGATTAAGACTTCCTCTTATAGCTGAGACCTTCTTTTAGCATTCCCATATCTGTCATGTTGGATTTGTTTAAATTATGTATCTGTGTTATCTATGATGTATGCCAAGGCAGAGGCTATGTGTGGACCTAAGCATATCCTTGCTGTCAGGTGTTAAAGTATTTAGAACCAATAGGAATGTTTTCAAGCATTAATAATTGAGCCAAATATATCAAAACATGTCAAGGGCTTTCAAAAAATATGGTATTCCTTGGGATTGCTAAGGAAAAACAACTTCAAATTGCCCGGGATGCTCGCATTGGCAGCCTTCGAGTTCAAACTCTCCTGGAAACACTCCCATTGCTGATTATGGTTGTATAGATTAGTTTTGCCTCAGGAGAGAGCTGATCTGAAAGAAGACCATGATAATGTTGATACCTGATAAAGGGCTTTATCTATTTTTTAGGCTGCATTTGAAATTTTGTATCATATGCTCTCATAATACTAGAGAATGTCATGAAGCTTGTAAAGTTTCCTAAGATTCTTTGAGCCCAACTTTTCTCTACTTTTACTATGTTACTCTAACGACCTTAGACCTTAGAGAGCCTACTCAGGGGAAGAGGCACAGAGGAAACTGGAGGAGCAAAACAATAGCAGTAGCAATGTGTAATATGTCAGATATGTGCATAATTTATTTAAGTAAAGGAAAGAAAATAAAGTGTTAATTAGTTTTCATGGCTCAATTCAAGCCCCCCCTTTTTTGCATGTTTATGATGTAAAGAAAATCAGCTTTGAAAATTAATCTTATCCATTAAAGAGACAGAAAATGAGACAGATTGAGAAAGACTAAAGCATTGTTCTGCCATTTATGAAGTTGTAATATGCAAAATTTTGTCTTAACAGTTGTTTGTTGATTTTGTTGATCTTTTCAAATAATAATGTTTAATATTTATATCAGTTTATTATATTACTTTCATTTTCATACTTTCTACTATTTATGTTTAATTTGCTGTTATTGTTCTAGTTTCCTATGGATTCTTAAATTTTATTTTTTCTAAAATAAACATATACTGGTATAAATTCCATTCTATGAACATTTTAGCTGCATTCCATAAATTTTGATACATTGAATTTTTAATATACTCAAAATTATTTTCTATATTTAGTTTTATTTCCTCTTCAACATATGTGTACTTATTTTTAAACATAAGGAGATTTTAAAAATCTTTGACTTCTAACTTAAATCCACTGTAGTTAAAGAATATACTCTTATAATTTATATTGTTTGAATTTTATTGAGACTTGCTTCCTAACCCAGGGTATAATCAAACTTTATAAAACTTCTGTGTGTACTTAAAGTAATGGCAGTCTGCAATTCAGGGGTGCAAAAATAGTTCTATATGAGTCAATTACATTAAGGTTGTTAAATGCGATGAGCAAATTTCCTATATTCTTATAGCTTTCATACCTACATCTTTCAGTCCCAGAGAGTTGTGGTTAAATTCACCAAGAATGATTATAGGGGCACTTGGGTGGCTCAGTCAGTTAAGCAACTGGCTCTTGGTTTTGGCTCATCGTGGAGTCTGCTTAAGGCTCTCTTTCCCTCTCCCTCTGCCCTTACCTACACACACTCTCTCTCTCTAAAAGTAAATAAAAATTTTTTTAAAAGAATGATTATAGATTTTTCTATTGTTCTTTTAATTTAGTTAAATTTTACATTATATATTTTGAGGTTAGGCAATTAGATAAATGAAACTTTGGAAATATCATACCTTCTTAGTGAATTTAGTTTTAAGATGTGCTCCTCTTTATCTCTAGTAATGCTTTTTGCTTGAAAGTCTACATTTTTCTGATATTGATATAATACCAGCTTTCTTTTGATTAGTACTTGTATGGTATAACTTTTGTATCCTTTTACTTCAAACTGTTATTATTTTAGGTATGTTTCTTGTATGCAACATGAATGTATTTTTTTCTTTTATAGTCTACAATATTGACAGAAACTACTTGGGTGAAATGAAATTTTCAAATTTATTCATCATATTCATTAGTAAAACAATATCAGAACTAATATAACATGCACCACACTACTAAAATATAATAAACTATATCCCATATTTGCTTTTACAACTTTGAATTTTATTTAGTCTTCAATCAGTTTTTATTTTTTAAAACAAATTTGCTTCATTAGCTCATTTTATAACTTTATAGGTCTTGAATATTTAGCCTGATCTGTATAGAACATTAAAGTCAGCCCTGGTCTGTATATTATAGAGGGGGGAGTGATTTGTAGAGTTAATATAGCATAACAATTAAGAACACAGATCTGGAGTCAAATTCTCTTTGTTCCACTGACTGGTTTCATGCTATTGGGCAAATTATTTGTCCCCCTTAGGTTTTAATTTCTTCATCTGTAAAGTGGGGTAAGTAATAATAATACCTATCTTGTAGTGCTGTTGCAAGGATTAAACAAGCTAACATCTAAAAAGTGCTTAGAGCTTACCTGACATGTAATAAACACTCTATACATATTTGCATAAAGCAACAAAATGATATTACTAGCTATTAGACCTAATAATATTATGACTTCTTAGCTATTAAACCTAGTCTTGTTAGATCTTCAATGATAATTAAAAGGGTTTGGCCTCACCCTCTCTGTTTTGGTTAATTCTCTCTCATGCCTCCACATGTGGAACTTCTGACAACACACCTGGATGCCTTTGCGTTTTTGCATGTTGTTCCCATGTCATATATATACCATCTCTTAGGGAATTCTTCAAATTCTAAATTCCAACTCACTACCAAATTATCTAAAATTCCCTCTTTATTTTTTTAATTTAATTTAATTTTTTTCAGTGTTCCAAGATTCATTGTTTATGCACCACACCCAGTCCTCCATGCAATACATGCCCTCCTTAATATCCACCACCAGGCTCACCCAACCCGCACCCCCTCCCCCCAAAACCCTCAGTTTGTTTCCCAGAGACCACAGTCTTTTATGGTTTTTCTCCCCCATCAATTACCCCCAACTCGCCTCTCCTCTCCAACTCCCAATGTCCTCCATGTTATTCCTTATGCTCCACAAGTAAGTGAAACTATATCATAATTGACTTTCTCTGTTTGACTTACTTCACTCAGCATAATCTCCTCCAGTCCCATCCATGTTGATATAAAAGTTGGGTATTCATCCTTTCTGATGGAGGCATAATATTCCATTGCATATATGGACCATATCTTCTTTATCCATTCATCTGTTGAAGGGCATCTTAGCTCTTTCCCACAGTTTAGCAACTGTGGCCATTGCTGCTACGAACATTGGGGTACAGATGGCCCTTCTTTTCACCACATCTGTATCTTTGGGGTAAATACCCAGTGGTGCAATTGCAGGGTCATGGGGTAGCTCTATATTTAACTTCTTAAAGAATCTCCACATTGTTTTCCAAAGTGGCTGCACCAACTTGCATTCCCACCAACAGTGTAAGAGGGTTCCCCTTTCTCCACATCCTCTCCAACACAAGTTGTTTCCTGTCTTGTTAATTTTGGCCATTCTAACTGGTGTAAGGTGGTATCTCAATGTGGTTTTGATTTGAATTTCCCTGGTAGCTAATGATGATGAACCTTTTTTCATGTGTCTGTTAGCCATTTGCATGTCTTCATTGGAGAAGTGTCTGTTCATGTTTTCTGCCCATTTTATGATGTGATTATCTGTTTTGTGTGTGTTGAGTTTGAGGAGTTCTTTATAGATCTTGGATATCAGTCCTTTGTCTGTAGTGTCATTTGCAAGTATTTTCTCCCATTCCATGGGTTGCCTTTTCGTTTTGTTGACTGTTTTCCTTTGCTGAATCAATTTGCTGAATCAATGAATCAAATGCAGAAACATTTGATCTTGATGAAGTCCCCAAAGTTCATTTTCACTTTTCTTTCCTTTGTCTTTGGAGACACCTTGAAAGAAGTTGCTGCAGATAATGTCGAAGAGGTTACTGCCTATATTGTCCTCTAGGATTTTTATGGATTCCTGTCTCACATTGAGGTTTTTCACCCATTTTGAGTTTATCTTTGTATATGGTGTAAGAGAATGGTCAAGTTTCATTCTTCTACACATAGCTGTCCAATTTTTCCAGTACTATTTATCGAAGAGACTGTCTTTTTTCCACTGTATATTTTTTCCTGCTTGGTCAAAGATTATTCAAGCATAGAGTTGAGGGTCCATATCTGGGTTCTCTACTCTGTCCCACTGGTCTATGTGTCTGTTTTTGTGCCAATACCATGCTGTCTTGGTGATCACAGCTTACTAATAAAGCTTGAAATCAGGCAACGTGATGCCCCCAGTTTTTTCTTATTCAACATTTCCTTAGCAATTCAGGGTCTCTTCTGGTTCCATACAAATTTTAGGATTGTTTGCTCCAGGTCTTTGAAAAATGCCAGTGGAATTTTGATTGGGATGGCATTGAAAGTATAGATTTCTCTAGGCACTATAGACATTTTAACAATGTTTATTTTTCCAATCCATGAGCATGGAATGCTTTTCCATCTTTTTGTGTCTTCTTCAAATTCTTTCATGGGTGTTCTGTAGTTCCTTGAGTACAGACACTTTACCTCTTTGGTTAGGTTTATTCCCAGGTATCTTATGGTTTTTGGTGCTATCACAAAAGGAATCAATTCTCTAATTCCCTTTCTATATTTTCATTGTTAGTGTATAAGAAAGCAACTGATTTCTGTGGATTAATTTTGTATCCTGCCACGTTATTGAATTGCTGTATGAGTTCTAGCAGTTTGGGGGTAGAGTCTTTTGGGTTTTCCCTATAAAGTATCATGCCATCTGCAAAGAGAGAGAGTTTGACTTCTTCTTTGCCAATTTGAATATGTTTTATTTCATTGTGTTGTCTGATTGCTGTTGCCAGGACTTCTAGTACTATGTTGAACAACAGTGGCGAGAGTGGACATCCTTGTCATGATCCTGATCTCAAAGGGAAGGCTATGAGCTTTTCACCATTGAGGATGATATTCGCTGTGGGTTTTTTATAGATAAATTTTATGAAGTTGAGGAATATTCCTTCTATCCCTGTACTCTGATGAGTTTTAACCAGGAACAGATGCTGTATCTTGTCAAATGCTATTTCTGCATCGATTGAGAGGATGATGTGTATCTTCTCTCTTCTCTTATTGATTTGTTCTCTCACATAGATTGACTTGTGAATGTTGAAACACCCTTGCATTCCAGGGATAAATCCCACCTGCTCATGGTGGATAACCTTTTTAATGTACTGCTGGATCCTATTAGCTAGGATCTGTTGAGAATCTTGGCATCCATATTCATCAGGGATATTGGTCTGAAATTCTCCTTTTTGATGGGGTCTTTGCCTGATTTGGGGATCAGGGTAATTCTGGATTCGTAGAAAGAGTCTGGAAGTTTTTGTTTTGTTTCTATTTTTTGAAACAGCTTCAGGATAATAGGTATTATTTCTTCTTTGAATGTTTGGTAGAATTTTCCAGGGAATCCATCAGGTCCTGGGGTCTTGTTCTTTGGGAGGTTTTTGATCACTGCTTCAATCTCATTACTAGATGTTGGCCTATTCAGGTTGTCAATTTCTTCCTGATTCAGTTTTGACGTTTATGGATTTCCAGGAATACATCTATTTTTTCTAGGTTGCTTAACATATTCGCATATATTAACATAATTTATGATAATTGTTTCTATTTCCTTGGTGTTAGTCGTGATCTTTCCCCTTTCATTCATAATTTTATTAATTTGGGTCCTTTCTCTTCTCTTTGGGATTAGTTTGGCCAGTGCTTTATCAATCTTAATGATTCTTTCAAAAAAACCAGCTTCTAGTTTCGTTGATGTGTTCTCTTGTATATCTAGTTTCTATCTCATTGATCTCTGCTCTAATCTTGATTATTCCCCTACTTGTGTGTGGGGTTGACTTAATTTCTTGTTGATTTTCCAGTTCTTTAAGGTGTAAAGAGAGCTGGTGTATTCTGGATTTTTCAATTTTTTTTGAGTGAGGCATGAATGGCTATGTATTTCCCCCTTAGGACTTCCTTTGCCATATCCCATAGGTTTTGGACTGATGTGTTCATTCTCATTGGTTTCCATGAATTGTTGATTTCCTTGTTGATCAAAATATTCTTAAGCAAGGTGGTCTTTAGCTTCCAAGTCTTTGAATTCCTTCCAAAGTTTTTCTTGTGATTGTGTTCCAGTTTCAAAGCATTGTGATCTAAGAATGTGTAGGGAATAATCTCAATCTTTTGGTACAGTTGAGTCCTGATTTGTGACCAAGTATGTGGTCTATTCTGGAAAAGGTTCCATGTGCACTCAAGAAGAATGAGTTTTCTGTTGTTTTAGGGTGGAATGTTCAGTATATATCTATGAGGTCCATCTGGTCCAATGTGTCATTCAATGCTTTTGTTTCTTTATTGATTTTCTGCTTGGATGATCTGTATATTACTGAGAGTGGTATGTTAAGATCCACTACCATTAATATATTCATATCAGTATGACTCTATCTTGATGTAGTTGGCTGCTCCCATTTTGGGGGCATAAAGATTTACAATTACTAGATCTTTTTGGTGGATAGACCCTTTAAGAATGATGTAGTGTCCTTCTTTATCTCTGACTACAGTCTTTAGTTTAAAATCTAATTTATCTGAGTGCAATTGCTGGGTCATAGGGTAGTTCTATTTTCAAATTTTTGAGGAAACTCCATGCTGTTTTCCAGAGCAGTTGTACCAGCTTGCATTCCCACCAACAGTGTAGGTTTGTAGGCATCCTCGCCAGCATCTGTCATTTCCTGACTTGTTAATTTTAGCCATTCTGACTGGTGTGAGGTGATATCTCATTGTGGTTTTGATTTGTATTTCCCTGATGCCGAGTGATGTGGAGCACTTTTTCATGTGTCTGTTGGCCATCTGGATGTCTTCTTTGCAGAAATGTCTGTTCATGTCCTCTGCCCATTTCTTGACTGGGTTATTTGTTACTTACCCTAAAGATACAAACGTAGTGATCCAAAGGGGCACGTGCACCTGAATGTTTATAGCAGAAATGTCTACAATAGCCAAACTATGGAAAGAACCTAGATGTCTAACAACAGATGAATGGATAAAGAAGATGTGGTATAGGGGTACCTGGGTGGCTCAGTGGGTTAAAGCCGCTGCCTTTGGCTCGGGTCATGATCCCAGGGTCCTGGGATCGAGCCCCACATTGGGCTCTCTGCTCTGTGGAGAGCCTGCTTCCTCCTCTCTCTCCCTGCCTGCCTCTCTTTCCTACTTGTGATCTCCGTTTGTCAAATAAATAAATAAAATCTTAAAAAAAAAAAGTTGTGGTATATATACACAATGGAATACTATGCAGCCATCAAAAGAAATGAAATCTTGCCATTTGCAATGACGTGGATGGAACTAGAGGGTATCATGCTTAGTGAAATAAGCCAATTGGAGAAAGACAACTATCATATGATCTCCCTGATATGACGAAGCAGAGATGCAACATGGGGGTTGGGGTGTAGGAAAAGAAGGAAAGAAACAAGATGGGATCGGGAAGGAGACAAACCATAAGTGACTCTTAATCTCACAAAACAAACTGAGGGTTGCTGTGGGGAGCAGGATCGGGAGAGGGGGGTGGGGTAATAGACATTGGGGAGGGTATGTGCTATGTATGGTTAGTGCTACGAAGTGTGTAAACCTGGCAATTCACAGACATGTACCCCTGGGGATAAAAATACACTATATGTCTATAAAAAAAATCTAATTTATCTGATATGAGAATCTCTACACCAGCTTTTTTTGAGGCCCTTTGGCATTAATGATGCTTCTCCATCCCTTCACTTTCAGTGTGCATGTATCTTTAGGTTTCAAATGGGTCTCTTATAGACAGCATATGGATGGGTCCTGTCATTTTATCCAATCTGCAACCCTGTGCCATTTTATGGGAGTATTTAGGTCATTCACTTGAGAGTGATTATTAAAAGATATGTTTTTATTCACATCATGTTGCCTGTGAAGTCCTTGTTTCTATTGATTGTCCCTATAAATTTCTGTCCTATGTCACTCTTGAGTTCTTTCTTCTTTTATAGAACCCCCCTTAGTATTTGTTGTAGTACCGGCTTGGTGGTCACTTACTTTTTAAACCTTGCTGGTCTTGGAAGCTCTTTATCTCTCCATCCATTTTGAAAGTCAACCTTGCTGGATCTGGACAAAGTATTCTTGGCTGCATGTTCTTCTCATTTAGTGCCTTGAATATGTCTTGCCAGCCCTTTCCGGCTGGCCAGGTTTTTGTGGACAGGTCTTTAGTTATTCTGATGTACCTTCCTCTGCAGGTAAGGAAACTCTTCCCCCAGCTGCCCTCAAATGCTCTTGTCTAACATTATGATTTGTCAGTTTCACAATCACATTCCTAGAGGTCTTTCTAGATTCATTGATCTTGGGGGGGGTATTCTTTTTGCCTCTAGGACATGAATGCTTGTTCCATTTCCAAGACTGGGAAAATTCTCATTCAGAATTTGTTCAACTGTATCTTCTAGTCTTCTCTCTTTCTCTTCATGCCCTCAAGGATCCCAATAATTTTGACGTTGGAATGTTTCATTATGTCATTTATTTCTCTAATTCTGTTTTCATGGCTTCTAAGCTCTTTGTTCCATGCCTAATCCTGATCCTTTTTCTCTATCAGTTTGTCCTCTAGATCACTAATTATATCTTCTGCCTCAGTTACTCTAGCTGTTAGAGTGTTTAGATTAGATTGGATGTCATTGATAGCATTTTTAACTTCTGCCCTGGTGGCTCTCACTTCTGCCTTTAGAGATTCTATGTTGTCACTAACGGTTTTCTCCTACCTAGCCATTGCCTGGATAATTGCTACCCTTAATCCCCTTTCTGACATACTGTTTATGTCTATATCCAATAGTTCTGATGGAGATGATGATGTTTTAGAATATAAGTGAGGTTCAATGTGGTGAGGTCCAGAGCTTAGGACCAAGAAAGAATTCTTGAGACATCTTTGGTGCAAAATGGTTGTTTATAAAAACATGGGGACAGGACCCATTGGGCAGAAAGAGCTGTTGCCCTGGGGTTGTGAGGAGTAGTCCTTTATATACTTGTAAGATGGGAGGGGGACAGGAATAGCATATGTCTTTAAGGAATTTTGGAAGCAAGGTTTCCAGAGTCTTAAGGGGCTAGCTGTTGTTGGAATAAGGTCATTTATTACCATCTAATGAAACCTTAGTCATGAGACCCTTCAAATATATATCAGTGGGCCATATGGTTGGGGATGATCGCCAAATCATATCTTGGAGGGTTTGGATATAAAGGAAGTTTCCAAAGGAATTTTTAGATGTTAAAGAAGACCCACAAAATCCTTGTTGGTGTGTGTGTGTGGTGGGGGGCATGCAGGCTAGGATTGCCTTTTGCCCTTAGTAAAGTATTAAGGTGGAGGCAGTTGAGTCCCTAGAGGAATGTCACTCTGCCTGTTTCAAGGGCTTGTCAGTGGGTAAGAAAATTTAGTAACTTTTCTTCTGCTTCTTTCCCACATCAGAAAGGACACAATATCTGAATTTTTCCTTTTGGGTGTCCTCCCCCTAGTCATTTTGGTGAGAGTTGGTTGAGGAGATATATAGCTACATATATCAACCATGCTCCAGGAAAGGTGCATCCTGGAATGCTTCAGAGCAATCAGAAATCACCACCAAAAAGAAAGAAAAAATAAAAAGAGAGAGAGAGAGAGAGAAAGGGGGAGAGAAACCCAGGCAGAATTAGCCCCAAAAGTAAGATTTATAAGCTATATAAACAAAAATGGACAAACAAAAGCACTGACAAAATTAAATGATAAGAAAGGAAAAAAAAAAAAAAGAACCCAGCCAAAATGAACCCCAAGAATAAGACTTATTCTTCTAAACACCCATGAAATCAGCCTGAGATGTAGGATTATATACTTCTGGATCTCTACAGGGGCAGAAAACACCAGTGGTGATGGAAAGCAGAGTGGGAATGCTTGGACTGATATTGGAGGATAAACAGAAGTGGGAAGGAGCCACCAGAAGCAACCCATTGGAAATACCAGAACAAAATAATACCAAACCAAAAACAAATACACAGAAACACTGACAGAAGAAAAAGTTGGGAGGGTGGTTATAAATTCTCCATGTGGACGAGCAAGGTTACTTTGGTTCTTCCTGGGTGTATCTTGTTATATTTGTTAAAGGACTTAACTTTCCAGAGGTAAGGGGAGATTAAAACTCATTTATATATAGGGGTAATATTGAATAGGAAAAAGGGTTACCTTGAAGCTTATACCTATATGTATTTAAAAAAAAAAGGAAAGGAAAGGAAAAATACAGATATATGTATGGAAAAACTTCAAGTTAAAAGGTTATTATGGAATATGTTGCATTAACCCTCTAGTTGTAATGTTGTAATGGTTTAAGTAGGTTAAAGAAATTAAAAGAACAAGAGTCGTGAGAACAAATAAAAAAAAAAAAGTTGTGTCTATGAAATATAAAGGTCTTAGGGCAATACCGGGAGCTTCATATGTTGTTTTTCCCTGATGTTGGGGTTTTACAGTGCTATGGGGACCCTGTGGTGGTTGTCCTCTCGTTCTTTTGGTTTGCCTTCTGGGGAAGGGGACTGCTGCATTGTTTTTCAGTCAGTCTTGCTTGGATTGAGTCCTCCTGCTTCCTATCAAGAGGCTGGGCTCTGTGGAAATCGGTTTTTCAGGCTTTTGGTCTCTGGAGGTTTTTGGTTTTTTGGCGTCTTTTTGCAGCTTTTGGGGGGTTTAGTGGAAAGCAAAGTGCACCGAGACCTCCATCTCGGCCTCAGCCTCAGTCTGCTCCCCTCTGGGTGGTCCAGAGCACACAGACTCCCCCTCTGCAAACTCCGCTGAACACCACAACCTCCTCCAGGCAGTGCGGGCCCCCAACCAGTGTCTCAAGGGTCGCCTGAAGCACCTGCTTGTCTCTGCACCCCCGTGCCACTAAAACCACAAGTGATATTGGTCCAGGGAGCCCGCTTCTGGTGGCTGCCTTTGCCGGGACTGCTGTTTGGGGACCAGGCCCATGCCTCGGGGTGTGCTCAGTCGCCCAGGTCACAGAAGGCTGCTGCCACACAGGGATCTCGACCGAGATTGGCTGAGTTCCTTCAGGTGCGGGCAGAGAGTGTCCAGACCCTTGGCCGGTCCTAGACTGCTGGTTAGTGCCCACACCAAGCTCTCTCAGGCACGGGCGGGGAGTGCAGTCAGACCCCGGTCCTTTTGTGCATGCAGAGCACAAAAGGCTGTTATTCTAGGGAGCACCTGCTGGTGCCCATATCAGACTCCCTCATGTGGGGTGGGAGTGCACCCAATCCAGTGGTGGTACAAGCAGTGCAAACCCGGGGGCTCAGGGACCAGGAACTGGAAGTTCCACCACACTCTCTGCAGCATGGTGGCCACCAAGTGTGGCCATCCGGGTCTGTGGGCCTAGGCCCATGCCCATGACCACCTGATTCCACCAGTTGCCCCTTAAGATCTTTTGCTTTTTTTGAGTACTTTTAACCAGACTCCAAGTTATTGCTGGTCCCCAACCATAGGGTACTTTCATATTGGGGTATTACTTTCTAATGGGTTGGTTCTGGTGGCTCCCTCCCCCTTCTGTTTATCCTCCAATATCAGTCCAAGCATTCTCACTCTGCTTTCCATCACCACTGGTGTTTTCTGCCCCTGTAGAGATCCAGAAGTGTATAATCCTACATCTCAGGCTAATTTCGTGGGTGTTCAGAGTGTTCTGGTAGATATTTAGCTCATTTTAGGAGACCAGTTGAAACAGGGTCTCCTACTTCTCCACCATCTTACCCCTCCTGTCTAAAATTCCCTCCTTAAATTCTGAATTTGTATTGTCCATTATGATAGCCACTAGCCACATGTTGTTATTGAGCTCCTGAAATGTGGCTAGTCTAAATTTAGATGTGCTAGAAGTATAAAATGCATCCTGGATTTCAAGGTTTGTTTAAAACAAAAAGAAGCATGGGGTGCCTGGGTGGCTCAGTGGGTTAAAACCTCTGCCTTCAGCTCAGGTCATGATCCCAGGGTCCTGGGATCGAGCCCCGCATCAGGCTCTCTGCTCAGCAGGGAACCTGCTTCCTCCTCTCTCTCTGCCTGCCTCTCTGCCTACTTGTGATCTCTGTCAAATAAATAAATAAATAAATAAATAAATAAATAAATAAAATAAAAAGAAGCAGAAGCAGAAGAAGAAGGGGAAGAGAAGAAGGAGGAGGAGGGGAGGATGAGGAAAAAGAAGAATACATCATATGTCCTAATAACCTTTATATTGGACTAAATAAAATGTATCATTAAGACCATTTTCACACATTTCTTTTTTTACAGTTGACTCTTGAACAACATGGAGGTTAGGGGTGCAGAAAAATCTCTGTATAACTTTTGACTTCCCGAAAACTTAACTACTAAGAGCCCACTATTGACCAGAAGCCTTACCGTAACATAATTAATTAACACATATTTGTATGTTACATGTGTTACATACTGCATTCTTACAATAAAGTAAGCTAGAGAAAAGAAAATGTTATTAAGAAAATCATAAGGAAGAGAATATACGTTTATATTACTGGACTGTAAAAGTACTCTGTATAAGTAGATCCTTGCAGTTCAAACCTGTGTTGTTCAAGGATCAATTTCACTTTTTAGCATAACTACTAGAAAATTTTAAATTACATATATGTCTTGCATAATAAGTATGTTGGACAGTGCTGACCTACACAAACCATTTCCTTCTCATCCATGTGTTCCCACAAAACTTAATGGCCCATTTCTCCATAATCACAAATTATATTGTTATATAATTACATTTTACTTTAATATTCCCCTACCAGATTATTAGCCCTTCAAGGGCAGGGCCTGTATTTTATTCATTTTTAGATGTCCGGTGTTCAGTTGATGACATGACCCAGAGTAGCTCTCAATAAATATTTGTTGGATAAGGTAAGATTGATAAAATATATATATATATATATATATATATATATATATATGTTTCAGTGAAAGTAAACAGGTTAAAACCATAAGGATAATCTGTCTGGAAAAGAAAAACAATCATATGTAATATGTGATCCTATTTGCAAAACAATAGCTCCCCAATTATAAATAAATGTGGAAGAAGTTTGGATTAAGTTCTTTATAGCTTAGGAAAGCTGAAGAGATATGATTTTCCAAAAATACTGAGCCATATAATGAAGAAAGCACAGAAAGGACATATGACCTTGGCCATCCTATCCAAAATCATAAAGAGATATTTGGGAGAAGTCTGACACCATCCCACTCTACCACTACCTCCGATTTTCCCCACTGGGGATATAAAAATCTTTATTGATTTGTAGACTCTTAGAATAGCATTTGATCTTCTGCTTAAGATAAACAATCTGTGTTCTTTTAATCTTTTCTAAAGTATTCTATTTTTTAAACCTTGTGATCACTATCAATGTAATTTAATTTAACAAGCTTTCTCATGTCTATGAGGCACTATGCTAAGTGCTACGGAGGACACACAACAAAGATATGTGCTGGCTTCAACAACTGAATAATATGTAATGAGAAATAAATGTATAAACCAACTTTAACCCAAAGCAGAAAAAAGAAAAATAGCTTTGCAATGAAATCAAGAAGCATAAGCCTGCAAGAGAGAGATAAGATAAAGAATGGGGCAGAAGCCTTATCCCCTACAATTTGGAGACTTCATGCAAAACAATTTTTTTAGGATTTTAGGAGGATTCATCTGTCCTGCAGAGATTTTTCTCTTGGGGAAGCATGAAAAACAATTACCTTAAAGGACACAGCAGAGAAAAAAAAAAAAAAAGAAAGGAGCAACCTTACATATAAGTAATTGTCTCATTCTATAAATAGACTTCTATTCAAACGTTTCATATATCTGTTATGTGATAGACACTATGCTAGGCACAGGAATATGGAAAAAAATAAGACACAGACCCTACTTTAAAAGACATAAGTCAAAAGTATGGTAAATGAGCCTATGGAAAGCTGAAGTGTTGTATAAGAAGTATGACAACAACTGTATTTATAGTGATAAACTATATAGCTAAGTTCCTCTACCTGAGTCCAGGACAACCTAAGGTGCCACAATGAATAGATTAAATATTTAAGGCTTTTCTATTTAATTGGTTTTTTATTTTCTATGTGTTTGGTCTTTACCCTCTGTCTTTAAACTCTACAAAGATAAGAATTGTAGCTGCTATTTTCTGTTTGTTTGTTTTGATCATCAAAGTTCCATGCCTTTGTTCTATGTTCACCCACTGACCACTCAAATGCCAACACTGTTGAGGTTCCTAAAACAAAAAATAAACTCTCTCTATAATCTTTTCAGTAGTAACACAGTTCTTGAATAATAGGAAAACTTATGTCTGAGACCTTTCCTTCCTCAAAGCATTTGTTTGGATCCTCAGAGTATATGTAAATACGGACTTTGGTTACTTTTCTGCTGTTTTTCATTGCCAGGGATTCTGACTTCCTGTGAATGGCTGTTCTTTGATTAAGAAGTCTTAGAAAACAAAACCATTTAAAATATGTTTAAGTTCCAACAGATATATGCTGATTGTAAGACACTATATTTGAAAATAGTCTCTCAGCTCTTCTGAAAGCGAGTTTTTCCTTTGATAAAATAACTAAAAAGGTTTTGAGTTCCTCTGAAGTTTGAAGTTTGGCAATTGTCAAAATGACAACTCTTTTAAACTCACTGATCTTAGATTGAAGGTTTTCACCTGCTGCAGTATTGAAGAAACACATTCAAAATACAGATTGCACACTAAAGAGAAGCTGTAGAAAACATAGGCTGTGTGGCCGTATCCTCTGTATCACATTGTGCTAATTCACATCTGAATGCCTTCGTCAGCTCTTCTTTTATTTTAGCAATAGATGGGTACCATATTTCCAAGTCTGCAAAGAGGCAGACTAGCGAGGAAGTGATGGAGAAGAGTTCCTGGTGAATGTAAGCTTGCGATCATTGCCTGTTTTTGAAAAGAGATATGCAATGCCCTGACATTTGTTGTTCTTGTACACCAATCTGCAAAACAGATTGGCAAGCAGAACCCCAACATGTATTCAACTATGCCCTTTTTTTCCCTTGCAGAAATATAGCTTCCTGAAGGCAGAAGCCTTAGTGATGATATACTAAGAGTCCCTTCAATCCAGGATACGTCAATATATGTACCTAAAAAATTAGTTTACATTTGTCCTGGGAAAAGCCATGTAAGAGTCACAGGACTGTTTACAATAGTTCCCACTAAGGATCGTAGTTACTACATAATTACTAAGGAGTTACCAAGAAGAGGATTAAAGGGCACAGTGGCTCTGACATCCACAGCAACTCATTCTAAGTGCTTTGCACAAAGCCAATCAATAAATAAGAGGCAGAATAGGGGCCTTCAAGAGACCTCTTACTGATGATGTCATTGAACACACAATAACAGCTGTAGGTTTGCACCTCACTTACACATATTTGAGCACACACACACACATGCATGACATACACATGATTATTAAGTCAGGTGCGGCAATTCAAAAGATAATGGGATGACTGGAGTGCTGCACCTGAATAGTTTAGAAGGTCTTAGTTTAGCCAAAACAAAACAAAACAACAACAAAAAAACAATAAAAAGAAACATTATAATCTAAAATGCATTCCATAAGACAATCATTTCAAAAAATGCCATAGGACCCAGGCATAGGCACAACTAGTTCCGCTTTCATCATGTTGTACACGTTGCCTTGTATTCTAGTGGTTGTGATGTTCTGATTCCTCTACTGTATCATACCACGCTTAAAAAAGAGGCATCATGCCTTATTCACGTATTAATTCAGTGAGTTACGTGCAACATGTATCTTGCATGGGTACTTGCAACAGGTACTTAGCATGAGTTAAACCATGTCCCTATAATTGAGGACCACACAGCCTAATAGGGGAGAGAGAGATTAAAAAGTTTCTCATTTCAATATAGTGCCTGAACATAAAACATTCTTCTTTTAGGAAACAAAGTAGCTTAATATTAGCACTTACTGAGCTTGTATTATGGGTCAGATACTATTCTAATAAGTTAACCTCAATTCATGTCATGTTCATAACCCTGGAGGGAACCATAATTACTATCCACTTTTTACCAATGAGGATACTGATGCAGAGAAAATTTAAATATATTGCTTAATGTCACTGAAGTAATAAGTTGAAGAGATGGGATTTTATTTTTTAAAAATAGGGCCTCAAAAACCACACCTTTAATCATTAAAATGTACTGCCTTTTACAGCATATTAACACCAGCCCTTAACTTTCTTGTGCTCAATTTTCTCATCCATAAAATAAGGGTGAAATTAGTTTCTAACAGAGATATTTTAAATATTAATTACAATCATATAATCTCTATCTATATATATTATATATATATATATATATATATATATATATATATATAAAGTCAGTTTATATACACATAGGTGTATCAGAGCCAAGCATGTAGGGTATATGGCCAACAAGTACTAATTCTTAATATTAAATATTTGTGAATACATGAATGGTTATCTTAGGGAGCCTTTTAAAGAAGTGTATATTTAAAAAAAAAAAAAAGAAGTGTATATTATCATCTCATTAGGACTATTTATCTTTAAGGCAGTGAAGCTGTATCAGATTTTCTTATAAGATTTCATCTAACCCAAAGAGGCTTGTTGAATCTGGGGAGCTTTGGGTGTCATGTAATAGCCCAGGCATGAGCACTGAATGCCCCTGGGCTCTACCTTGTGCAGATTACATCAAGATTAAGTGCTTTGTCTCTGCATCTAGAAAATATTATAGGTGCTCTAGCCATTATTTATGGCTTCAGAAAGTTTCCAATGTGATTGTGTGTGACAAATATGTCAATTTCAATGCTGTGATTATGCAGGCACCTAGTAGAGAGGGTGTGCAATGTGTAATATTAGTGCCTCTAAATTCTCTTGGGAATACCTTTAGAATAGTGAATTCTGTCATCTTGCAATGCTTTTCGCACATCAGTTGTGCTTCCTGTGCATGAATTCCAGATCACCGAACATTTTATTCAGACTACTGCATACAGACAATAATTCCATTAGTTTTCAAGACAGAGAAAAAAGGCAAAAAATGCATTTTGGTCAAAAATATCTTTCTTGAAAAAGGTAAGTGCTCAGGACAGTTTGAACTCAGCTTATTTAATCTTAGAAGGATGATTTCTTTCTAAGATTTAGATGATCTGCCTCTAACACAAAGTAGAAGTCTTTCCCTTTCCCCAAAACTATGATTCTTTCTTTGTCTCCTATCACCTTTTTTTTTCCCCCAGTGGATATGTTCAAGTTGTCAGAGATAAAACAGGAGGAAGTTTTCCTATAAATGGAACCAACATTAGCATTTGAAATAGCACCAGCAGTTGCAGAAAGAGATTGATGGCCTGGTAACTCCTATCTGGGTGTCAAGATTAAGGCCATGGAATGAAGGGTCTCATAGGAACATTTGTTATCAGTGACACTTCACATGATCTTTGCTGAAACCAAGTATAAGGCTATAGTCAGCATGTTTCATCATTCTAGTTGCAATAGTCTTTTCTACTAATCTCAATTTGGAGATTATTTACTTGCTGATCTAAATTGGAGCAACAAATAAATCCACCTAGGCCAAGTCTTTTTAAATTTCTCATTGTAGTAAAGAAAATGTATCTATCAACTTTCAGATTCTGAACTTCATGGTAAAGCCAGTGATAGAAATTTGGACTCCCAGTCACCACATTTTCCAAAATTGCATTTCTTCCTTAACTTAGAAAACTTTAAAAAAAAAAGTGTTGTTTTTTTTTTGATGCAGAAAGAAAACTTAAAAAAAAAAAAACACAATAGGTAATTATGACATGTATCAATGTGGCCTTGTAACATATCAATTAAATCAACGGGATTAGTACAAATTATAGATGACACAAATACTTCAAGAAACTCATAGTCACAGGTTTAAAACAACAGTGTGTATTTTAAAAGACCAACAAAGGGGGCGCCTGTGTGGCTCAGTGGGTTAAAGCCTCTGCCTTCAGCTCAGGTCATGATCCCTGGGATCAAGCCCCACATCGGGCTGTCTGCTCAGCAGGGAGCCTGCTTCCCCCTCTCTCTCTGCCTGCCTCTCTGCCTACTTGTGATCTCTGTCTGTCCAATAAATAAATAAAATCTTAAAAAAAAAAAGACCATGTTGCTGGGGGGAGGGGGTCAGGAAAGGTGGGTGGGGTGATGGACATTGGGGAGGGTATGTGCTATGGTTAGTGCTGTGAAGTGTGTAAACCTGGCGATTCACAGACATGTACCCATGGGGATAAAAATTTGTTTATAAAAAAAAAAACAACCAACAAAGGTGTTGTTAAAAAAAAATAAAAGGAAATTGTATAGACTTAAAATCTTTCAGTCAAGAATCAGTGGGAATATCTGAAATATCATTCATGTTTGCTACTGAGTGATTCTACTATTCAATCAGCTTTGTAGATAACTAGAAATACTTTCTGTTCTTTATGGAAGCGAAGAGGAGATAATCAGGAATACTTTGAAAACATGGCAGAATGTGTAAATGAAAACAGGGAGCTAGAAGTCTATATCTTGAACAGCTTATTATCAGAAAAAAACTGATAAGAGAATACCCATCAAGAACAATCCATACCTCCACCTACAGCATAGCTTTTTTTCCCCAGAAAAATTGTAGATCAGTGAGAGAATCTGTATTGAAATGATTGAAATACATAAAAAGACTGTTAGATCTGATCTATTTGTCTAATAATCCCAAATATTTTTTAAAAACCACAAAATTATTTTGACTTAGATCGAGGAATTACCCAGAAAGAGGAGGTAAAAAAAAATGTTGGAGTGAAGTACTTTTTATATGAAATATAGAATATACACCACAAAAGATACATAAAACCCTGTACTATGATACCTGGTTATGTTTACAAACCTGATGGGATCCAAAATTTACTCCTATTGCCATCTTAGTCCCTGAGAATAGGTAGTACATTGGAAAAGCTGTTGCTGTTGGGAAGGAAAGGAGAATGATACTTCAAATTTTAGCCGATATTTGGTATTTAAAACATACTTTAATCTCAGCCTCAACTATATGGGTTCATAGAAATTTGTAAAAATGATTCACAAAATTAAATAAAAATCAAACTATGTAGATGACGACTGCCAGTGTAAAAGAATATTTGGAGAAACTGATTTGAAGGTCTCTATTGAGGTAACACTTAGGGATACTGGCCACAAAAACAAAAAAGTGAGTTAAAAAAATTAAACATCAAATTAAGCCTCTATATCAATATATACTAAAGATTTCAGATGGAGGCATAATACTCCATAGTGTATATGGACCACATCTTCCTTATCCATTTCAAATAACTCCAAATGGTGATTCAAAAAGAGTAACCAAGTGACTAAAAAATTATAAGGAAATCCCAGAAGGAATATGTAGATAATTAATGTGCTTTATAGAGGCAATCTCTAACTGCAATGGATGGCTTAAATTCTGTTGGCCTTCAGGGTAATAATATGCTCATTTTTCGGTACTTTATTTTGTATAAAATGTTGTAGGACAAATAATGAAAAAAATACCTAAGATTTATAAATATGTAGGCAGGAGATATTTACTAGGCTCAAAGGGTAGACAGTGTGAGTAGGGGTTACAGCAACTGGCCTGGGACTTGTTTCTACCAAAAATGGAGGAACATTCCTAGCAAAAAAAGGCAGGTGTTCCAGGCGAAATTTTTTTGCAAATATACAAGTATATATACTAGTATACATTATGGTATATAATACACTAATAATGTTTGCCACCAGGAGAATGCTTTTCTACGGAATGCTCTTAGAATGATGCCCTCCTGTTAAGGATTTCTTATGACAAAAAAATTTAGAATCTATGAAACTGTGTAGCACACACTCCTCGAAAATGTCATGAAAGCTCTGTGATGATATGGGTATAAAACAGATGTTTCATAACTTAAGTGCTCACAATGCATACCTCACTTAGAGACCTTTTCTATTACTGTGGGCAAGAGAGTGTCTGATACAAAAAAAGCCACATGAGATGTCTAAGATCTCTTTCAGCTTTGCCTAGGCTGCTTGATATTTTGTGTCTTTGATACTTGCACAGATTCATATGAATGTGATATGACAATCAGATATTTTGTGTTAGCTCTTACTAAATGAACCATTAATTTAATTATTAGGATTTATTAAAAATAAGATGAAAATAATCTCTTTCTGAAATGTTAAGAAAAGGTCATCTTTGACACAAAATTGTAGCTAAGTTTCTTACATCATATTTCTTTAATAATCATATTTATCTATCATCTATCTTCTATGTATGTATCATCTATCTATCTATCTATCTATCTATGTATTATCTATCTATCTATCTATCTCTCTCTCTATCTCTCTATCTATCTATGTATCTGTCATCTATAATAAAGTTATGAAGACAGTTCTGGCCCATGTCCACAAACAGAAACCTAAAATATTAATTAGGAAGTCAGAGAATATATGTAAATATTGATTCTAAGTAGTATGAAGCTTTTTTCTAGTTATCTTTTCATCTTAAGATGATTAACTATGAGGGATTGATTGATGAAAATGGAAACTTTAAAGCTAAGGGCTGTCAGATATGTTAAGAGTGAAGTAGCTAGTACAACTGCTTTCCCCCCTCCTAGTGGAGAATTTTTGCTGAGTTGCAGACCATTCATTGAATTAATAAACATGTGTTCAGCAGTATTCTTTATGCACATTGCTGTGCTTGATTCTGGGGGTTGGAGGAAGAAAAGAAGAAAAGAAAAGAAACGAAAAAAGAAAAGAAAAAGGATGAATGACACACATTAATTTCATTATGGATATAATATAATAGTAAAGTAAGGTAAACAAATTATATCATAATATGCTGCATGAATTGCTATGAACAATTACTATGAACAAACTACCGAGGTATAATAGTTATAAACAAAAGGAGGAGAAATGCAGACTGGAAATTATGAGCACTGAAACACGATCAGAAACACGTTACTTTATCATTTCTACCTGAAAGGCAATACTCTTTCTTCTAAAAATAATCTATGCCAACAAGTTGTGCATGGCAGTAACAAAATATAATGAAGATACTTGCTAAACTCCACTGCCTGGGGGCCTTTAGTGTCACTAATCTGAAGAGAAGATAAATAGAATCGAACAAACTTATCAGCCTGTTATCAAATATAAGAATCATGTATTTAGTTGAAATATTTCACAGAATCAAAATACAAAAATGTAACAGACTGTAGAACCCTGATTTTTCTTATCTGTCTTAATGAATTTATCACAACAAGCTCTTTAAATCAGAATTATTGGCAGGGGAGAAACTCTAACCTTGGCACAAGAGGAAGCCTGATGTTTTTAGAAAACACATAGATATTTTTTAAGTTATTTATTTATTTATTTAAAAGAGAGAGAGAGTGAGCAGGGGGAAGGACAAAGAGTGAGGGAAATGGAGAGGGAGAGAACTTCCAGCAAACTCCCTACTGAGCACAGAGCCTGACATGGGGCTCGATCTCACAACCCTGAGATCATGACCTGAGCAGAAATCAAGAGTCAGAGGCTTAACCAAACTGATCCAGACTGGCAGCCCTAGATATTTTTAAGAATAAGGAAGATAAAATGTAATCTGGTAAAATATATAAAACATAGTTGAATAATACTAAAAATTCAAATTGTTCTCTCTCCCACTGTCCCTCCTTATTTCATGATGTGATCATTCTCTCTGTAGATTCCTATCTTAGTTGATGTCTATGTATAAAGGAAATAACAAACAGGTCCTTCCAGTCTTCAAACCTATAACATTCGTATATGTAAATAACAACTTTCTGGTCCTTCTCTGAGTTATCACAATCTGTGTTTCCTGTGACTCTGAATTAAGTTACAAATAGCTTCAGATGGAAGTCATAACTCTCTTTCTCCTATAAAAAACCACCCGTTGCTTTATCCAATTCTAGAGAACTGGTGGATTTCGGGAAAAAATATGTTTTTTAAAGATTTTATTTATTGATTTGACAGACAGAGATCACAAGCAGGCAGAGAGGCAGGCAGAGAGAGGAGGAAGCAGGCTCCCCGCTGAGCAGAGAGCCCGTGCGGGGCTCGATCCCAGGACCCTGGGATCATGACCTGAGCCGAAGGCAGAGGCTTTAACCCACTGGGCCACCCAGGTGCCCCAGGGAAAAAAAATTTTGATGTCTAACTGAAGTTGCTTATTTGAAAGACTCTGGTTGACAAGCTTATTTGATAAGTGCAGAGGTACTGGGAATTCAGGAGCATGTTTTGGAATACTAGATTAGCGAGTGATTTACCTCGTCTCTCTTCAATGATAGTTGTCAACTCATCATATAGAAAGGATGTATGAAAAACAAAAAAATATAGTATCTATCTATATCTATGTCTATATCTATATCTATATATCTATATATTCAGTTAACCATGTGCCTTTCAGCTCAGGTCCTGATCCCAGAGTCCTGTGATCCAGCCCCACCAGGCTCTCTGCTTAGTGGGGAGTCTGCTTCTCCCTCTCCTCTCCCCACAGCCCCACCCAAGCTCATGCTTGTTTTCTCTCACTCTCTCTAACTCAAAAAAATAAATAAAATCTTAAAAAACAACTATGAACTATTATTATTTCCCATTTCACAGATGAGGAGGCTGAAAGTCAGAGAAGTTAACTTTTTCATTGTAAAGCTACTGAAAGTGACAGAGCTGAGATTTAAATTTGAGTTCAAATCACCCCTCAGATGAGCAACAGATACCGCCAGAGAGCTTCCTGTTAGTAATACATGCAGACAGTTCTCTTTCTCTTCACCTTCATTTGTATGATAAGTGCTTTTTCATCCCCTCACGTTCACTCTGCATGTGTCTTTATGTCTGAAAGAAATCTCCTGTAGGCAGCATGTAGATAGGTCTTGCTTTTTTTTTTTAATCTTTGTTATGTCACCCTAAGTCTTTTTGATTGGAGTGTTTAGTTCATTTATATACAAAGTAATTCCTGATAGATATGTACTTATTGCCTTTGGGTTACTTATTTTATGGTTGATTTGTAGTTCTCTGTTCTTTCTTCTCTTGCTCTCTTCTTTCATGGTCTGTTGGCTTTCTTTAGTGACATACTCAGAATCCTTTCCCTTTATTTTTTGCAGATCTCTTACTGGTTTTTGATTTGTGGTTACCATTAGGTTTGTTTGTAACATTTTTTGCATATAGAAGGATTTATTAAATTAATTGTGGCTTAAATTTGAACCCATTCTTTACTCTCCCCTCACATTTTAGGTATACGGTGTTATGCTTACATCCATTTTTGTGAATCCCTTGACTATTATTTTGTAGATATATTTATTTTTACTGCTTTTGTGCTTCCTACTCTTGTTAATCCCACTTATGGTCTTCCCTTTCCACTCAGAATCCCCTTTAACATTTCTTGTAGGACTTTTTTAGTGGTCATGAGTTCCTTTAACTTTTGTTTTTCTGGGAAACTCTATCTCTCCTATTCTGAATGATAGCCTTGATAGATAGAATATTGCCATTTTAATTACTATCTGTCTTGCTGTGGACATCCTTGGGTTGATTTTTTGGTCGTCTTTCTTACCGCCTGCATCTGTATTTCTGTTTCCTTCTCCAATTCAAAAATTTTTCAACTAATATTTCTTCAAATATATTTTCTGCCCCCTTTTCTTTCCTTTCTCCTTCTGGGAGAATATGAATGTCATCACAGTTGATGAGGTCACTGAGTTCCCTAAGTCTATTTTTATGTTTTATATTTTCTCTCTCCTGTTCAGCTTCATTGCTTTTTATTACTCTGTCCTCCAGGTCACTGATCCATTCTTGTGCTTTCTCTAGCCTACTACTTATTTCCTTTCGTGTATTCCTAATTGCAGTATTGAGTTCTTCATATCTGATTGGTTCTTTTTTATGTTTTCGGTCTTTTTTGTTGAGGATCTCACTGTGGTCCTCCACATTTTTCTTAAGTTCAGTGGGTATCTTTATGACCATCACTTTAAATTCTCTATCAGGCATAGTATTTATCTCAATTTCATTTAGGTCTCTTGTAGTTTTGTCTTGTTCTTTCATTTGGGATATATTCCTTTGTCTCCTCATTTTGTCTAACTCTTGGTGTCTGTTTTTATGTGTTAGGAAAGTCAACTACATCTTCTTGAAGTAGTGGCCTTATGAAGAAGCGGTCCTGTAGTGCCCTTGCAGATGCAGAAGCTGGTGCCTCAGTGGTATTCTGTGTGTTGCATTTGCCTTGCTATTGTGGCTGAGCTACTTTTGCCTTCAGTCCAATCATCTGAAATGGCTCTTTACTTTTTGTGGACAGGGTTTGGTCCTGTGCTTTTATTGGGCCAGCCTGGGACCATCTTGGGCTTGAGTTGAATCATATCAGCCATTTGCCAGAGATAATGGTATTACCAAACTTCAAGAGAATGCAGGGGTGGAGCATGTTATGTCAGCAAATTCCCCATGGCTGGAGGGGACCTGCAGCCACCAGACAGAGACAGGCTGGTTTGGAAAGGGGAGATCCACAGAATCATGCTAGGGGGGCAGGCTTGTGTGTGGACACAGGTGTTACACGGTTTATGAGAGTCACCTGTGGGAGGAGACCTGGAGTAAAGACCTGCCTGGAGAGTGCATACCTGCAGGAGAACACAAGGGTTGGCACGCTATTATCAAAGTAGGTAATTATTGTTGAGACCCCATTGGTTCCTGCAGTTTTGGGGCTTGGGTTTGAGTTATTTTTGTGCTGGGAGTAGGGGAAGAAAATGAAGCCTGCCAGTTTCTTTGTTCCTGAAGAATCTCCCAATGATCCCTACCCCTCCAGCATAGGCTCCAAGATTAGAAAACAAATATCTCTCCTATATACCACAGATATTTTTTCAAACTGATGTTTCTATGCCATAGCTCTACAGAGCTGTCACTTTAAGACAAGTTGCTGCTCACTTTCCTGACTCTCCCACAAGCCTGTTGATTTTTAAAGTTCCAGGTTTTAAGTCCTGCTGACTGTAAGAACTCAAGAAATTTGGCCCCTTTGATTTTCAAAGCCAAATGTTATGGGGATTCTTTTTCCTCATGCATGCTCCCTGGTGTGAGAGTCTGTTTCTCTCCTCTCTCCCTAACAGTGGCATCTCTCCCTCCCATAGATAGTCCTGCAGGTACCATTAGCTCCCAACCATATGTTTGCCCTTCCTACCCTCTTCTATGGGAACTCTAATTCATATTTAGCTGTGGAGGGTCTGTTCTGTCAATCTTAAGGTCATCTTCTGGGTTATTTACACTGATATGGGTGTCTGTAGAATGTGTCTGCAGAATGAGGTGAGTTTAGGGTCCTCCTACTATACCATCTCCCCTGGAAATCTGGGGTTTTTTGATGTTTATGATAAAATATTCTCAAAGGAAAGTGCAAGTAATTGTAAGTAATTTCAAATATGTAAATAAAGCTACTATTTAAAATTTTTGAAGCTTAGTTTCTGTGTATAACTTTTTCCGTAGCACATAATGTCCATAAATCTTGAGAGGTATCATATTTCATACCCAAATATCAAAATGCAGAAACCAGTTGCATGAATGAGATAGAAAGTATAGTAATTATAGCCAGAATGTGACATTTCAAAACTAACTATAGAAAGACATAAATGATCAATTTTCTTTTCTAGTTACCCAAATCACCTCAAGATAAATGATACTGTATAATTAAGTAGAGGAAAGTTTACATTGCTGCGACCCATAGGGAGCAGTAAATCTTTAGCACTTACTGAATTTGTGTTAATTAGGTATTCATTAAAGACACTGGTGTTATTAAAAATGCTTGTACAGCTTTTAAAAAAAAAAGAATATTATTCTGGTGAATTTGAGAGTTTTTTAGTTAAGCATCAAAGAAAAAGGAAAGGGTCAGTTATTTCTATATCCTTATCAAAATAAGCACAAAAAACAATAAAAATACCTCAGCATCTAGGTGAACTGACAAGGGGACCAGCCAAACTTGAACATATGTTAGTGTTATATGGCATGAAAGAGGTTTGAAATACACCCCTTGGGTACCTGGGTGGCTCAGTTGGTTAAGCATCTGATCTTGGTTTTTGCTCAGGTCATGATCTTAGGGTCATAAGACCAATTTCCGTGTTGGGCTCTGCACTCAGTGTGTAGCCTACTTAAGATTCTCTCTCTCCCAGTCCCTCTTCTCCTCTCCCAACACTCATGCTCTTTCTCTAAAATAATAATAATAATAATAATAGGGGTGCCTGGGTGGCTCAGTGGGTTAAGCCTCTGCCTTCGGCTCAGGTCATGAACTCAGGGTCCTGGGATCGAGCCCCACATCGGGCTCTCTGCACAGCGGGGAGCCTGCTTCCCCATCTCTCTCTGATTGCTTCTCTGCCTACTTGTGATCTCTCTCTTTCTATGTTGAATAAATAAATAAAATCTTAAAATAATAATAATAATAAATTAATAATAATAATAATAATAAAATAAAACATAGTCCTTACCCATTAAGAAGCACAATTAAACTATTGGAGTACTTGGAAGGAGAAAAGGCAATTCTAAATTTTCTAACATTTGGGTCATATAGAGAATTTTTCTAAGCCATTTGCCCTTTCTGAACCTCCCCTTCCTTTTTGGTAAAGCATGAGAATAAAATATGATCTTGCCAGATTTTTATCAGCATCACATGAAATAAGAAATGAGAAAACACTTTGAAAACTATATGGTGCTATAAAAATATGGGGTATTTTTATTACTTTGTAGAGTGAAATTTGTAGAGTGAAAATTATTCAGAGCTAATAAGTATATAGCAGTGTGAAAACAAGAGAGGCCAGAGGGGCTGAATAATTCATTTAGTAAAATCCACACTTTAAAAGAGTGCCAGCTTATCTCACCGGTCAGATTAACTCAATGATGTGGTCATTGGCAGCATGATACAGGGTTTGTGTGTCTCTGTCTTATTTTCTGTCACTCATTCAATGGGCTGGACTATGGAAAATGAAGAGAGAAACAGATGGGGAAGCTGCTTAGATCCTGCTATTTCTGGGTTTGAATCTGTGTAGGCTCTGCATAGGAAGGTCAATGTTTCTTAATCCTCCAAACCCCCAAATAAATATGCCATGCTATAGACAGGAAAATTACAGGAAGAAGGGTTTATCTTCATTATTAACTTGTGGATCCCAATTCCAAGGCATCATCTTAATAGGCAAGTCCCTCTTCCTGAGTTCCAAACTGATTAGCGTTATTTCCTTTGTCTTTCTATCCACACCCAAATGAATGATTATATGAGCTCTCAGTATAGCAAAGGATGAGAGGCAACCATCAAGGAAACACAATGAGATAAAGACTAGAATTCAAGAAGGCCCAAACTAATTACTTTTTATATCCCTACTATGTGCCAGGACCTGGTATTTATTTGACTAAGGTTTCTCTTTTAATCTTTATGATAGTCCTATAAGAATATTTTTTAAAATCATTTTAAAGCTTCCAGATAAGGAGAAGAAAGGTTAAGTTGCTTCAGTAATGATTGCTGGAGTCACAAGTTAAATCCAAATCCATTTGCCTGTATTCTTTTCATTATAACAATAATTCTCAGACTTTGTGAAGTTTTATATTTATTTTCATTTTTGTTTTGTTGTGACTGTGTTACTAAACAGAGGAACACTTTCATCAAAAATTTTTTTTTCACAGAGAAACTCAATTGTAAAAAATGTAAGAGTAGTTTGTAATTGAAAGGGAGGTCATGAAAAGGAAGCTGTCACTGATTAACATCTCACACCCCTGCAATGACCCTATGACATTTTTTCCAAAGTTTTGTCTCTTTCAGGAACTCAGGAAATCATTCAACAAGGCAATTTGAGTCATTTCTCTGGAAATTATTCTTCGTGAATAGAGAAGGAGATGAAGAGGATGACATGGAATGAGCCTACAAGAAGAGAGAGGTAAACAGCAAAGGAGACAAGAAAGGGGTCACAAATTTAATTTGATTATTTCACAATTCAGCCTATGATCACTCCTGGCTTTAAGACATTCAATGTTATTGATGCTAATGATTTGAAATCAAAGCTATTTTGACCATCATTCTCCCAACCTAAGAATCATACATTTTCCTAGTCACACCTTACATTAAGAAAATGTCGGACTTATAATTGCTTCATTTGTCCTTAAAGAAGAAAGATGAATAAATGCATCTTAAAGGCACCATTAATGAGTAAAACTGCATTTTAATTAATGTGTCTTTAATTAAACAAAATAAGTTTTCTTCACAAGATCCTAAGTGATTTTCCCCACCCCCTCTAGGCAAAACAGCAGCATTAAACGTTTCAGCCCATTAGATTTTAAAGTTTTAAGTAACTAAAAAGTCTGATTTGTGAATTCATATTAATTCATATTACAATTAACTCACAATGGAAAATTAATAGCTCATCAATGAAGCTTCTATTGAAAACAAATCATATCAAACATTTTCCTGAGATAAGCATTTTTGAAATTGAAATGTATTTTAACTTCTGTCCTGTGCCTCAAGTGAATGAAACACAAAAGCTCAAAAATGAAACACAACAGCCATGACAGACCAGAGTAACTTGGGAACTAAAGTAACTACATCTGTAGCTTTAGCTTCTACTTCTACATTTACCATCTACTTTTTCTTCTAGCCCAAGGCACAAGGCCTTCTAAGATTATTCTTAGTTTTTATTTGCATGGAAACACAGCCTGAGCAAATGAGAAATAATTGGGTCCCCAAAATTGGGTGAGAAAAATCACTTTAAAAATTAGAAAATTTTTAAAAGATTTTATTTATTTATTTAAGTGACAGAGAGATTGAGAGAACAAGTGGGAGGAGGGGCAGAGGGAGAAGCAGACCGAAGCAGGGAGGCTGATGCAGGACTCGATCCCAGGACTTTGGGATCATGACCAGAGCTTAAGGCAGACACTTAACCAACTGAGCCACCCAGGTGGCCAACAAATATTTTTTGAAGCAAAATTTGAAGACAAATAATTTTCAAAGCAAATGATAGCTTCAGAAAAAAACACTTTCTGTGAAATGTAGACTCTGTCTGCAACTAGAATCATAACATTCACTGTAAGAATATTGTATCAATAAAGGAAAGCAGACTTAACTTGTATGCCCTTGAACAAGAGGAGAGAGAAGGTTGGTCTTCTTCAGGCTCATGTTTCAGATACTGCAAAGTAGTACACTGTCACCTTCACAAGATGAGGATCCTGGGGATCAAAGCCAAAATGATGGGGGGACTACCGACTGATGATCGGTAGACGACTTTATTTCTTACAATCACTTCTTTTATACTTTACACAAGATCCGGTTATAAACAGGATATAGATTTACGCGCAGGACGTGAACTGCATGTGAGATGTGAGCTACGTGTAGGACATGGGCCGTGTTTAGGCAATCAAGTGTGACATGTGAACAACAAGGATTACCTCTTAACTTTAAATTACAAGAGGAAGTTAAGGATTCTCCACACTTATCAGATCCATCTATTCTAAAGGAGGACATGAAAGCACTCCCGGGACCCTTCCGTGTTTATTCGGCCACAGGACCAGGAAGACTCTTGCCCTCCATCTCCTGGAGTTTTCTCACAGGATCCGACACAACCCCATCACATTGGTGAGGATCTGGATTGTGTTCCAACAGTATGCAATCTTCAAACAGCAAGAAAACTCAATGAAAAGACTATCTCTAACATGGCAAGGCAATGTATTGTAATTAGAATTCTGTTTGCCACCTCAGTGTGTGGTTCTTGAATTTTAATATACAAAAACCACCAAAGGATGCTGATTCAAAATACTGGATACCAATCCCATTCTAAAACTTCTGAGTCAATGGGCTTGCGACAGGACTTCAAAAACTCTATTATCTCAAAAATAACAACAAAAACTCTACCCTATGAGATTCTAAAGCAAGTATCTGGTGACCATGAAGAAACACAAACCTACAAAGATTTTGTTTGTTTTTGTTTTTGTTTTTCTGCATCTATACTTGTGTAGAAAATTTGGAAAATATAAGAGAAAAAATTCTGAGAAGAAAACAATTACTCATAGTCCCATCGCTTAGTAATAGCTACTATTAAATCAGTATAACTTCTAAGTATGTGTATATAAAATTATCCACAATTTTCTTCATGCTGTATATGTTGTCTGCAATACTGCACATCTAATTTAATATTACATCACAAGAACTTTCTCAAGTCATTAGATACTGCCTGTGTATATAATTCTGTGACAAATATATTCTTTTTTTCAAGAATTGAAGACATTTGTTGGTGTTCTAATGCAATGTTGTAATGAAAAGTCTAGTGATAGCTTTCTGGTTGCTTCATAGGTGACTTTTTTTTTTAAATCTGAAAGTTTAGAGAATTTTATATTCATGCTTTTTTTCATGCATGATACTTAAATGTTACAGGACTTTTCATTTATAAATAAAAACATACAGAATGAGAGGGGTTACACAAATGGGATGCTAAACCTTTTCTATGTCTTCTTTTGTTTGCTTAACAATGGATTTTAGAGATCTTTTGTCCATGTTAGGATATTTATATTTCATTTCATAACTCATGCTAAATAGCATGAGTTTTAAGGATACCCCATAAGCTATTTAACACCTTCCAAACTGATAAGACATTTAAATATCCCCAATTAAAAGCAATGCTACAATGAACATATGAATAAATATACATTTGGACATATATCTTGGGAACATATTTAACTATTTCTATAAAGTGAGTTCTTAAGAATAATTTTTTGTTTAAATTATGTATATATATATATATAATTTTATATTGTTAGGCTGCTGTTGTAAATCTGGAAATCAGACACTGAGTTAAAGATTTGTGTATAAGAAATTTGTTGGGGGATACTGTAGGAGTTAATATTTATGAGTGAGTAACAGAAGAAGATGAATTGTAATGAAGTTGCAGCAAAGGCTTCAGCCAAACCCTCTCAGCTCTGGAGCTCATAGACACTTTAGAGATGTTCCCCACTGCAGCAGAAGAGCTGAGCCCTTATAGGCTTATGTCCAAACAGTTACTGACTGCACCAGGGAAAAAGCATAGTCTTGGCAATGTGGCTCCCTTCAATCCCAGAGAGGCATCCAACTGAAATCTGACAGCTGCCAATGTTCAGCAGCCAAGAATGGCCATGGAGCCAAAGAATCAACTTCTATCTACCCCTTTGTTTCAATTATATCCACCTGTCTTATATAAATTCTTATAGAAACTCCTAATCTAGTGCTCCTCTTTTATTCAGGAAAATTTATGATATGATTAGTGGGATGAACTATAGTCCTTCGAGTCCACAAATGATCCTCATTTTCTCCCTCTTCTACTTTATTCTAGATACCTCTCACCTTTGATTAACACATCTGCTAGGCAAGATGACTTAATTGGTAGAATGACCTAGAAATTTCAACCAGGAGTAAACAGAGGCCTAGTCCTATAATAAAAACTTTCCTCCTCTAAACTTCTAAGGTAGATTTATAAGCTTCCAGAGCCAAGAACTGGAGAGATGGCAAGCACGTGTTTCATAAGTGGGTCACTGGGAGTGATATCAAGTGGAGTCATTACTTTAACTACCCCTTTGTTTTTGGACTTCTGTATTCTATCTATCAGAGACACAGCATCATATATTGGTCATTGATTTGGAGTATATGCAGCAACCTGGAAAATGATACCTATGTTCTCAGGGTATCATCTGCAAACAGGTACCATAGCTGCACCTTCACCAGAACACTATAGGCTAGTGGTTTCTGAGTGGTGTAGTATGTGACTGAACCAGTAGAGCTCATGTGCACGTACTTCCTCGCATGCCTCCTTTTCTCTGAAAGAGGATCATAGATTGGTGGATCAAACATTCTATAAACCCTAAAACAGTAGTGTTGCCTTTAGCCCCAGAGGCAAGAAAGACAATTTCATAACTAAAATATATGCTATTTCTAGACAAAATGAATTTTTGATCCTTCTAGGATAGAAGGTATTCAATGATACCAACATGAAATCGAATGACTGGTAGATCTTCTTGAGGAATGGTGCCATACTGGCTACTCAGGATAGGCCTTTTGTTGGAAATTTAAAGGTTTGATAAACCATGATGAGTGGGAGCCCATATTTTCAGGTGTATATATAGCTTTATCCTTGCCCTCATGGAAGTTTCACTCATTTACACATTGTGTCAACACTAGAATGGCCAATGGTAGATGTTGGCTGATGTCAACTGACTGAATCATTCTCTCTATTTTTAGGAGTTCTTCCATGGTGAATGTTCTTTGATGAATATTAACAAGTATTTTCATACTTAATGCCCTCTCCTACAGGTTAAGCCTCTTCACCAGTCTTCTTGACCCTAATTTTCTAATCTTTTTAATTCTATATGCCACTGACTTACAATTCTCTGTAAGTCTTTCAACAGGGCTACTTTTTTTTTCCCTTCACACCAAGTAGGTGATCAGTTGCCCTCTGCTGAAAAGATTATTGAATATGGTCACTCAATAATGTAGTCTCAAAGGAGAAGATTCACGTGTTCCTCATGAAGGAACTCATGGCTGGTTACTGTGCCATTGGAGGCCCAATGGGTAACCCTCCTGGGTTTTTTATTTTAATATATTATTTCTTTATGATAAAAGAGATACATGGAGACTATTTTCACGACGAAGGATTTTATAACTTCAGTGGAATGGGAAGCTTCACATGACAACATTTCCATAGTGATTTATTTCAGTCTACATACTTTCCACAAAGTCACTCTATAGCTGACCAGCTGACATGCATACTCTCTGCCCCTCCTGGTGGGCCTGAAGATGGGTTGGAGGGCTCAACCAGACCTCTCATTTTTCTAAAATAAGTAGTACTAAGGGTTGTATGGGTTCCTCTTTCCCCATAGGGAACCATAGGCTCTAGTCCAAGGCCACAGTTCAATGAAGAGACAGGGATAAGTGTATGGGTAACCATGATACCCACAATCCCTGACACCAGAATGAGGGGAAAATAAATAATGCCCTTCAGTGCTGAGTTTGAGGCCACTATCATCAGAACTTTTATTCAGAGTTCTGACTATGAATGTGTCACAAACATCTATTCTTATGCTCCCACTACAGAATGTATTACTCATATATATGTACTGTATATGTGCATCCCTACTTTCCTTCACCCATATCCCTGAAGATGACAGTTAAGGCTATCCTACTGGGCATATGGAAGACCATGAACTTACCTCACTGCTGGTTCATAGTGTCATTGTCCCCCCCAAAACAAACTACTCTCACTGACAAAGAAGCCAAAGTTGTCCATGAGACTCTTTCTCCACTCAATAGCCCTCTCTGGTCTGGGCACAGATTTGGGTACCTAGAGATTTACTTTTGATTATTGGTGACTCAATGTCATAGTCCCACCCTTGACACATGCAGCCTCAACTACGGTTACTGTCACGAAGAATGTTGCACAAATTGAGGAAACTTGAAATGCAGCAACTAATATTACAAATACACTTTTCAGCATCCTTCCCTACTCTGATTATCAAGATCAATTTATCATTATGTGGAGTGGCTTACAATATATTTTAATATCTTCCACAAGGCTACCTAAATCCCCTGGCTATCTGTCATTAATATATAAGCCATGACCTGGAGAAAGTCCCACTTCCAGAGACAACATTAACCTTCCACTATATTGATGACATTTGGTGGGCCCAGACAAGGCCACCACCCAGCAAAGACTGAATGCCCTCTTGACCCATATGTGACAATATGACTGGGCCTTAATACAGACAATGTACAAGGACCTAGTACCCAAGTGATATTCCTAAACAGTCTGGAAAGTGACACAGTGCTTCATTCTGAAAGAGGCAATTCCCAGGCATTTGGCTTTCTCTGCCTCCACAAATAAAAAGAAGGGCCCAAAGAACAGAATGCCCTGGAGGTCCTCCAATGATCCACCCAAGCTGTTCCTACTGCCCAGTCCCCACCAATTCACATTTGCTACTTGAATTACAGGTTTCAGGAATCCTTCATTTTGCCAATTGAAGCCTATGACAGAAGGACACTACTACATATTAGACAGAAGTGTTCCTTGAGCTTTTAGATCTGTATACTCCCAAAATCTGCTTAAAGAGACAATTTTTTTAGAAACCACTATTGGCCTATAATTGTGCCTTGGTGGATACTGTGTGCATGACTCCTGGCCACGAAGTAGTCATGCAACCAGAAATTATATCATGTACCTGAACAGAGTCCTCAAGTCATTGGGTGGGTGCATTTAGAAGTGGGTGAAGCCAGGTGAAACCTGGCCAGGCTGGGGTCTCATACCATGAAAAAGTCTCAGGAGCATTCTTCTGTCTCCCAGGTATACTGCTCAAGTATTCCTCTGCCCCTTTCCCCCAGGTATATTACTGCATTCACTGGCAAAGAAGAAACTCAGATATAGAAATCTGCTGGACCACATATGGCTCTGGTTTACTAATGACACTTCCTAGTTAACTTCTACCAGGATGGAATAGGGTATAACCTGAGAAAGACATTAAAGGATGCTTGGCACAATGGCAGAGTCTCATAAGGTATGGATGGCAATCCTGGCCATCTCAAGAAATGAGTTCTGCTATATTTTCACTGACTCATGGGGCAGTAACAGATAGCCTAGCTGTTTGGTCAGGCTGCTGACAAGACAGACTACCTCATAAACACAGCTCTGTGGGGATGAGAAATTTGTATAAGAACTAGCTCTGCTCCTAATAGGCTTTATGTTACCTGTGTAGATGCTTACCAGAAAGGCTCTTCCACTGACAAAGGGAAACATAACCAATGAACAGACCACATTTGTCAGCTAAATGCAGAGACTAAGTTGTCCTCTTAAAGCAAGCAAACATGTGATCCATTGCCTCCTGGATCCATGAGAGGACAGTCTATGGAAACCATCCTAAACTGACCTCTATCTATGAGGATCCAGTGTTGCTCGAAGATGCCAAAACAGCATGAAAAAAAATCTGTCTTACCCGCCAGACCAAGACCAAAGCTAAGAATACTACTAACCAGAGACAAGTCTTACAAGCCAGTGGGCCAGAGGTTGTGGACAAATTGGGCCCACATTGGGCCTCTAATCCCACCGAGAGTTTTTCACTAGATCATAAGCATTCCATTGACTTGGGCCACACTATTCAGGTCAGACAAGACCATATTTACTTCTTTTTCAGATTTCCTGAGCACAGTGTATTTAATAATAGCAACAAATTGTAGCTCAAGTTACACATCAATGGGCCCAGTCACAGGGCATGCAATGGATTCTTTTTGTTCTGTATCACTTTTAAGCTACAAGGGTGCTTGAGCAATTTAATGCACAATTAAAAGACAGACTTGTGTGACTGATGGGCAGGCAAAGATAATTCCAGCCTGGACTACAAATCTTAGACAAGCATTGTGGGGTCTCAATGCAGCAATTTTCTGAAAGGGTAGTTCTCATTTGTGTCATATGTTTTACCAGGCTGTCTGACCTCTTCCTTTAATTGTATGGCCTTCCTTTATAATTATTGACAGTGTGGTCTCTGTAAGGTACCCTGCAAGTTCTTCCAACCCCTTCAACACCTTCCTGAAGACTTGAACCGACTTTAAATCACTGTTAAACAATGAAGAGTGGGAGACCGTAACCTCTCCATTTACCACCCAAGAGCAGAGGATGGATTTTTGCCAAGGACTTCAAAAATAACAACCATCAGTTTGAAGTTTCTAGTTCAGCATTTTCCATAAGGTGGCCCGTGCTTTGTCCCAAGTACCACATGGGATCAATATAAGTATATAGAATATATAAGTATATAGAATAGAAACATTTATTGAACCACAAGAGGATCCAAGCCAGGAAATTTGGGTGCATCACTCCAGAGGAAAAATTAAGAGTGCTATGCTTACCATGGTATAGTAAAGATTGCCCACAGTACAGACAGTGGAGCAAGGTCTCCATGACTTGTTTGGATCTTTCAAACCTAAGAGGCTGGGTACAGGAGAGGAAGAATAGGGGATATAAGCTCTCTTCTGTCCCACAGAATAACCTATATGACTCCTGCCTAGGTGAATTTGTTGCTAAATCTGCCCCCACGCAGTTGCCACCCCCTGAATGTGACAAGCTATTGGATATGTCACCCAGTTCCTAACCCCACAAATAAATATTTGATTTGTGTGCCACTGAATACCATGAAAAAACATTTCTCTAACCACAGATCTTTCTGATACCCCAGATCTTCCAACCTTATTAATTTGTACTGAGGCTTTGCCACAAGTGGAATCTGAGACTACAGAAAAGAAATGTCTCCCTACAGTCAGCGCTCCTATCAGAGGAGCAACTGGGACATCTGGGAAAGGAAGTTAGGGCACACCATCAAGGCTATTAAGCTCTAGTTAGTGGCAGTCTCCTCCTCCAATCTTCTACACTCAATGCTGTCTTACACAGATTCTTCAATTCCAATGAAATGTTTTCCCACCAGGGGAACTCTTAGCTGGTTGATCCCCCAAGTAGTTAGTGATTCAACCCTGTCAAAACTCTGTGCACCCTTGTGAGATATTATTTTGCTTGCAAAAACCAGGCATTCAGGGTGCCTGGGTGGTTCAGTGGGTTAAGCCTCTCCCTTCGGCTCAGGTCATGACCTCAGGGTCCTGGGATTGAGCCCCACATCGGGCTCTCTGCCTGGCAGGGGGCCTGCTTTCCTCTCTCTCTCTCTCTCTCTGCCTGCCTCTCTGCCTACTTGTGATCCCTCTCTGTTAAATAAATAAATAAAATCTTTAAAAAAAAAAAAGCCTTCACCTCTCTTCCTCCTACTAATGTAATTAATATATGCCTATGAGACATAAATAAGAGACATCCAAGTATTTGAAATTGTCCCTCCAAATGGGCATATCACACTGTGCTGACTCAGGTGGGAGTTCTGAAACAAGTCAGACCTGTTATTTAAGAGAATTGACAGGTGGCATTACCATCTCTCTACTCATGGTTGTGCTCCATGTGGTTATTCCCACTGTTAGCATCATTCAATTAGAGAAGGTTTTCCCTAATTTGTCCCTGATCCTTGCTGTGGTCATGAATGATGTTACTTCAGTTTTGAAGGCACAAATGGCCAGCCTCAATTCTGTGGCCCAATTAGCATTAGATAGTATGGGTCTGTTATTTGCAACACCTCATTTTTCACTTGCAACAATAAAACTGGCAAAGTAAACAGCCAATAATGAGGCTTAAAAAGAAAGCCTCCTCACTCTCTGAAATAAACCCACAGGCTATGAGACATCTCTTCCTGAATTGGAAAGGGCTGGTGTCCATGGCTCTGCACTCCTGATTATCCTTCTTCAGCCTGATTATCCTGCTTCACGTGATTTTGATCATGTTCTTGGTTCACTATTGCCTTAGAATAATTAACCAGTTATTGTACAGCTCATTAAAGTCCATCCCATTTGGACCCATAATGGGATTACCGATGTTTCTCAGTTTGGCCCAGAAAGATCAAGGGGTAAAGTTGAAGACTGTGTCCCCAGGTCAGAATCCTACTGTAATCTTTAAGCCCAATTTTCATGTTTTTTGCAAATGTACTGAAAAATTATGCATGACTCAAGTGAAAAATCTAGTGTATTATCTGATGTCTGCAGGTTCCAAACAAATTTAATTTGCAGGTAGAAGAGAGTATTGGACATCATTCCTTCTTCAGCTAGGTTATTAGGAAGCAAACTCATAAACGTTCATGTCCTAAGAAGACTTTTACACTGTAACTCTGACGTGCAACTGGTTGACTTTGTCAATGACCTATCTTCATCTCCATGGCTCCCTGTCCTATTTGCTATTCTTAAAACTTCTCTTCTGCCCATATGTTAGGAGTTATTTCTGACTTCAAAAGATTCTGATGAAGTTCTACTTCTTACATGACAGCATGAGAAACTCCAGGGATCTAGACACCAGTGAAATGATAAAAATTATTTTAAAACCCAGCTATTTGAAATCTCTGGAAATGGTATGACAGACAGACAGCAAGTGAAATAAAAATTATTCAAGAAAATCTACTAAAATTTGATAAGAATTGTGAGAGTCTATGAGTGTTGATCTGTACCCTCCTTTCCCACCCTGGTTAACAATATGGAAACTCTAAACTCTAACCCCTACATATTGGAGATTGAAACGTATTACTATATAATATCTCTTTTGTCTCATTTAGTATTTTAGTCTTAATATTATATTTTTTTCTGATTTGAAAAGCACTTCTCAAACCTTATTCTTTGTTAGTATTTATCTAGTATATTTTCCATCCTTCTTTTCAACTTATTTTCCCCTTAGGTGTGTTCCATTAAATAGCATATCTCTTCAAGGTAAAATATTTTTTAAAAATTCATCCAGAAGAATGATTCCTGCCTAAATCTATATTCTATGTTTTGTTTCCTAAAGCAACCCAATCTTTCTAAGATTTTCTAAAACTTCTTTGAAAATGTTCTGAGCTGGGGTGTCAGACTGGCTCAGTTGGTAGAGCATGTGACCTTCAAACTCAGTTGTGAGTTTGAGTCCCACATTGGGTTTAGGGATTTAAAAAATTTTTAAAAAATAGTAAAATTGAATCTAAAAAAAAAAAAGTTCTGACTGCTAATGATACCTTGTCTTTTTTCTTCCTCATTATGGGTTTTTTCTTGAAGGATAGATGGGCAAAGGAAAATATATTCATCCTACATATAGATATGTAAAGACACAGATATTTTCTCTGTCATTTCCATATTATTTGAGCAAGAAAGGAGAAAATGGGTGTATTTGGTCTGTTCTCTTGATCTACTCTGAAGTATTTCTTTTAAATATGATGAACTTAGGTTCATAGAGAATAAGTGATTTGCCTAAACTCACAGAGCTTAACTAAAGGCAGAAAGAAAACTAAGACCCCAGGTTCTTAATCCCTATACAAGAGCCCTTTTCACTGTAGTATATCTTCAATACACTCATTTTAAAAAATTTATAGCACATAAAGAATTAAAATGAAAACATAATGGCTTTGAGAAAGCACTTCTAAATGACTTTTATAAGTAATACTTAGAATTGAAATGTAACAACTGTTATAGAAGCTCTCCACTGGTAAAACTGCTTCCTCTTTAATAAAACCAATGCATTAGAAAGTCAATATATACCCTATTGATGTGCTCATTACAAGTGGAGACTGAGTTACAAAGATCAATCAACAACTATTCAATGTGGGATTTCAAGTGGACATCCTTGGCCCAGCTTCAGCTCTCCAATCTATAGATGTTCTACCTCCAAATCATCCACAATGCTCAGACCTTTATTTCTTCCTGAATTAGCTAACCTTTCCTAAGCATTTCATATTATTTTTAATCAAAAATTTCTCTTCTGTTTATCTCTAACCTGTTTATTGACCCTGAGTTTACAGGTAGGACTCAGATATGACTGAAATTGAAAGCTGTGGGAGGCTGCAAAGTTGGATCGTTTTTATTGAAGTGCTCAGAAGATTAACCACATGACCCTGTGATTTATAATAGCAGTTATAAGCCAAGGAGTTTTATACAATTGGATAGATTTCACAAATATCCTCCACATCAAAACTCACAAAGGCTGCCTTTTTCTACTTATCATTTTTACTAGTGTTGTTATTGTTAATGGACAAATAAAAGAAAAATTACATTGAGATTAACATGCCAGATTTTAACTCTAAGCTTTTTATATCCTAGAGAATAAACTCGCATTATAAAAATAGGTCCAGCTTTAAAGTATAAACAGGGTACACGGTGAATAAATAAATAACTAGAGTAATTTTTTAAAGAAGGATTTAAAATGGGAGTAAAATTAAAATGACCTTGTGAGATTGGAAAATGTCATATAAAGGAAAGAGGCATTTAGAGAGGAAAAGGTGTGAAGAGATCTTTTGAGGAAAAAGAAAAATAATGTATAATTAAAATAGAACCTAGGATGAAGTATTATGACTCAGTCTTCTTCTCATATACTACTGATGTCCAAAATAAATATATATAGAAAAAAGAATAAACTTTTTCATAAAATAAAATTATAAATAGTTCTTATGTCTCCATGTCAGTTCACAAAAATATGGATTCATAATAAAGCCAAATGTACTATATGTACATGTACTATAAAGTAAAAAGAAAAGATAAAAGTACTGCTAATTTATTTTTACTTTCATTTAGATATTTAAAAAATTAAGTGAAGTTTACAATATATCTAAGAAAAGATAAATAGAAATGTAAAGTTTCACAAAGTATAGATCAATGCTTGTTCTTGTTTATATTTGTCAATATCTTTCCTATTTGCAAAAGAATTGAGGCAATTTATAAATCATACATGACAAAAAAGTGTAAAACTCAGATAAAATCACTTCTTGCTCAACCTGCCCTCCCACACCATTCCCTGAAACGCACACCTGCAGTTCAGGCACTGTTTGGGCTCCATGCAGAGCAAAGATAGCAAACTGTTTAGAACAAAGTGATTACATTCCCAGTGACAGATTTCCATCACTTACTCCTATGAGACACCTAGCATATTTCTGGGTTCTGTAGATGCTAAAATAGATTTCTATTTTTAACACCATGAGATATAAAAAGGAGGAGAGTAAGAAAAGGCTTTGAAAAGAAAGCATATAGGAAGTTAAGAGTATAGCTCCTAGTCCTTCCTTGTCTTTCCCCATCTCCCTAGAGAATGAGAAACAATACCACATATATGTCTCCTGCTAGATGGGGTGAACTTGAATATAGAAACTGGGATCTGTGCTTCCCTGCTACTGGTTTCTGAAGGCTAACAATAGAGTATTCTGTAGGAGGCAACACAGAACCATAATACCTCCCAAGTGGCTACTGAGCCAAGCTGAGAAAGAATGATGCAGAGAAGAGGCTTTAGGGTATGCTCCTGGCAGGGTCCAAATAGAGACACAGCTGTCCTGTCCTTCTGGAAGGGAGAAAGCCACCATGAAGCTACCGAAGAGAAACATGCACAAAGGCCTAAGCCAAGACCACATGCATCAGATCAAACCAAACTGAGTAGGAGGATAGCTTCCTGGACCTACTGCTCGTCACAGGAGCAGACACTCCTTTCCTCCCTGCTGTCCTACCTACAGACCAGGGAGTGAGAACCATGAGAATACATGGTTGACTCAAAATGGAGAAATGGAGAAGGAAGTGCAGAAAGGAGAGAGGTGTTTTGTTTCATTCTGTTTTGTTTGTTTGTTTTGCCATTCTAACAGGTGTAACGTGATATCTCATTATGGCGTTGATTTACATTTCCCTGATGATGAGTGACATTGAGCATCTTTTCATTTGTCTGTTAGCCATCTGGATGTCTTCTTTGGAAAAATGTCTATTCAGGTCCTGTGCCCATTTTTTAAATTGGTTTTTTTTTTTGTTATTTGTTTGTTTTGGTATTGAGTTGTATCAGTTTTTACAGATTTTGGATATTATATCAGGTTTATCACTTGCAAATATCTTCTCCCATTCAGTAGGTTGCCTTTTTGTTTTGTTGATGGTTTCCTTCACTGTGCAAAAGCTTTTTATTTTGGTATAGTCCCAATAGTTTTATTTTTATTTTGGTTTCCCTTGTTTCTGGAGACATACCGAGAAAAATTGCTATAGTCAATGTCTGAAAAATTAGGGCCCGTGTTCTCTTTCAGTATTTTTATAGTTTCAGATCTCAAATTTAGGTCTTAATCCATTTTGAGTCCAGTTTTCCCAGCACCACTTATTGAAGAGACTATCTTTTCCTATTGTATATTCTTGCTGCTTTTGTCATGGATTACTTGCCCAAAGAATTGTGGGTTTATTTCTGGGTTTTCTATTCTGTTCTATTGATCTATGTGTCTATTTTGTGCCAGTACCATACTGTTTTGTTTGTTTGCAACAGGTTTGTATTATATCTTGAATTCTGGAATTGTGATACCTCCAGCTTTGTTCTTCATTTTCAAGATTGTTTTTACTCTTCAGAATCTCTTGTGGTTCCATAACAAATTTTAGCATTATTTGTTCTAGTTCCATAAAAAAATCTTGTTTATATTTTGATAGAGCTCACACTGAATCTATAAATCTATAGATTTGGACAAGAAATTTAGACAAGAAATAATAAGTGTTGGTGAGGATGTCATCTATACTTTGTTGGTAGGAATGTAAATTGGTACAGCCACTGTGCATAAAGGTATGAAAGTTCCTTAAAAAATTAAAAATAAACATACCATTGATCCGATAATTCCACTACTGAGTAATTACCTAAAGAAAACAAAAACACTAACTCAAAAAAATATATGTACTGGTATGTTTATTGCAACATTATTTACAATAACTAAGATATGGAAGCAACCTAAGCTTTTATTGATAGATGAATGACTAAAGAATATGTATATACAATGGATTAGAAGATATATGTATGCAATAGAATATTTTGCAATCATAAAAACAGGTGAGATCATGCCATTTATGACAACATGGATAGACCTAACAGGTAATATGCTAAAAGATAAATCAGACTGAGAAAGACAAATATTATGTGATCCATTCATATGTAAAATCTAAAAAAAATAATAAACAAAAGCAGAATCAGACCTATAAATACAGAAATCAAATTGATGGTTGCTTGAGAGGGGAGAGTTGGGGGATGGGCAAAATAGTTACAGAGGAGTGGGAAATACAGATTTCCAATTATGGAATGAGTAAGTCACAGGAATAAAAGATAGGGCATACATAATATAGTCAATGGTATTGTAATAGCATTGTATGGTGACGGATGGTATCTATACTTCTGGTGAGCATAGCTTAACATATAGAGAAGCTGAATCACTATGTTGTACATCTGAAACTAGTATAACATTGTGTGTCAACTATTCTCAACAATAATTAAAATAATAGGAGGTTGAAATTGGAAAAAGATTAAAGTAGTGACGATATCAAACATCTTACCATTCACCCAAGAGAAACAGAAATTTTAGTAACTGGATTAATGTGGATATTATTGGGGTGGATGATGATTCAATAAAAAATGGGGGCAAAAATTTTGGGCACCGGGGTAGTTCAGTTAAGTGCCTACTTTTGGCTCAGGTCATGATCCCAGGGCCCTGGATGGAGTCCCACATCAAGCATCTTGCTCAGTGGGGAGCCTGCTTTTCTTTCTGCCTGCTTCTCCCTTTGCCTGCCCTTCCCCCTGCTTGTACTCTCTCTCTCTGACAAATAAATAAAATCTTTAAAAAAAAGTTCTTAGACTGCCATGTTGCTGGCTTTTGAAATGTCATTTATTGCTGTTCCCCTTATGTATTTTGATGTAAATTGGGTTGATTGAGTTTGCTATCAGTTCTATAAAGCCATGTCCTCAGCAGAGCAGGACCAGTCAGTTCACTCTGAGTCACTTGCCCACCCCTGTGACAAATGGGAACAGAGCACTATAGTTGGATGAGTCAAACAAACCATTTGTAGTGGGAAGAAGACATTCTCACAAGCAAAAAGATACTGGTAGAGTAAAACAAATGTATGCTTACCATCTGAGTAAAAGAACAAAAAGGCAGGGGTCAAGGAAGACAGGAAACCAAAACAGCTACATGAAGAAACCTCAACTACAAATTCCTACTGAGCTTCTTCACAGCCAAAGCAAGAAGAAAAAAAAATAATAATGTAATTGTTTTTGACAACTAAGAAAAGGAAGCAGAATTGTTAATTGGGAGAAACAAAACTGCATAATACATTGTATTTTTCTCAACAGATCTATATAGCAATCCTCAAATTAAAAAAAAAATGTTGAAGAAGCAGAAAGTAAGCCCCACATACTAAATTATAATTATGTGATTTCTTACTTTGGAGAATTAAAGGAAAACAATTACCATTTAACTTTCTTATAATCTGATACAGATTCAGAAGAATTCAGAAGAATTAAAAGCCTTTGTCTGACCTTTGCTCTAGGGGTTCGCCAAACTCAGCAATATATCAGAATCCCCAAAAGTGCTTATTAGAAACAAGGATTTCATTGATCTAAATTGAAGCCTGAGAGACTATAGTAAAGCCCCTAATTCTGATTTAGGTATCCATGCTTGGGAACCTCTGCTATATTGTATACTATCGTCTCAAATATTGATTGTCTTAATCAGGCATCTTATAGGACTTGAACATTTGCCCACAGATCCCTCCCTTTCCTTTACCTTGCTCTCCTTTGTCTCATGTTAGGATGAGAAGGGAGGACAGGTTGATCCTATAGGCTGTTTTTCCTAAGTTCCTATGTTATCTGATATCAAGATAGGTTTAGTCAATGGGAAGGACTGGTAAGATATTAGATACGAGGAAAAAGAGAGAGACCAGGGTATTCCTACCATCACCATGCCTTCCCTCTACCATCCCATCCTAGAGCTACATTTAAAATTTTAGCCCTATCTCAGCATTGCCTTGATACCAAAACCATATAAACACACCAAAAAGAAAAGAGAACTATAGGCCAATTTCTCTGATGAACATAGATATAAAAATCCTCCACAAAATATTAGCAAACTGATTCCAAAATACATGAAAAAAAAAATCATTCAGCACAATCAAGTTGGATTCATTCCCAGGATGTAAGGGTGACTCAATATTTGCCAATCAATCAATATGATATGTCACATCAATAAGAGGATATTTGCAAATGACATCCAATAAAGAGTTAGTATCCAAAATATATAAAGTTAACGCACACCAAAGAAATTCAAATAATCCAATTTTTAAAGTGGGCAGAAGACATGAACAGACATTTCTCCAATGAAGACATATAGGTTGCCAACAGACACATAAAAAAATGCTCAACATCCCTTATCATCAGGGAATTACAAATCAAAACCACAGTGAGACATCACCTCATACCTGTCAGAATGACTAAAGTCAAAAACACAAGAAACAATTATTGACAAGGGTGCAGAGAAAAAGGAATCCTTGTGCACTATTGGTAGGAATGCAAACTGGTCCAACCATTATAGAAGACAGCATGGAGGTTCCTCAAAAAATTAAAAATATAATTGTTATATGATTCAGTAATCACACTACTGGTTATTTACCTAAAGAATAAAAAGACATTAATTCAAAAAGATATAAGCACTCCTATGTTTATTGCAGCATTGTTTACAATAGCCAAATTATAGAAGCAGTCCAAATAGTCATCAATAGATGAACGGATAAAGAAGTGATATATGTATACAATGGAATATTACCTAGCCATGAAAAGGAATGAAATCGTCCCTTTTGTAACAACAGAGATGGATCTACAAAGTATAATGCTAAGCTAAATAAGTCAGGCAGAGAAAGACAAATACCATATGATTTTACTCATATGTGGAATTTAAGAAACGGAACAAGTGAACAAAGGAAAAAAAAAAAAAGAGAGAGAGACAAACCAGAAAACAGACTCTTAATTATAGGGAACAAACTGACGGTTACCAGAGGGGAGGTTTGTGGGGGAAATAAATGAAGGCAATTAAGAGAACACTTATCTTGATGAGCATTGAGTAATGTCCAATTGTCAAATCACTATATTATACCTCTGAAATTAATATAATACTGGATGTTAACTATACTAGATTGAAATTTTTAAAAATAAAAATAAGTAAAATAAAATAAATACAAATTTGACCCTGTTTCTTCCATGGCCTCAGATCTTTTAACTTTCTCCATCATTCCAGCTTCAAATAGGCAGACCCTACTTGAGAGTCCTTACTTCAGGGTCTGATAACCGCATCTCTTTTCTTTTCCTGGACTTTGGAGAGTCCTTAAAAAAGAAGTAGTTGCTAATAATCTTTGGATTCCCTCACAGTCTCCTGTTGGGCTTCTCAACTCTTCCATCATTCATGTAAACAATTCTGTCTGGGTTTTGAGCATACCATGTGTGATGTTGTGTGGTTAACTGAGAGAAGACCAATATCGTTCAGATACTAGCCACATATGGAATAAAGCTGACATTTAAGATGGCAGTTGAACAGGTAGCAAAGATGCCTATAAATATGTATAAATATGACTTGTATTTTTCACCATTTTGAATATCATCATAGTGGTGCAGTAGAGTGGAGATGAGTTTCATTATTGCTTAGAGAAATAATAGACTATTCTCAGAAAACAGTTTTGGATTGAAAGAAATGTTTTAACATATGTTTGATCAAAAATCTATGTTCTACACAATAATATATGGACAAGTTTTTGGCCTAAAACTGATAGCAGAAGTTACCAGTAGTTCCATCATGAAGAAGTTTCATATGATTACTCTGGAATGGAAAATTTAGGATTTTCAAACTATATCCACAGAAACATTAAATAAATGTCTTAATATATATCAAATATATATTTGATTTAGGCATAATTAATATAATTGCTATTATTAAGAAACAATTATCCCATAAATTCAGTTGTATCATTAATGTTTTCCTGGAATGGGAGAAAACACCTACTACATTGAAACATTACTGATCAGAAGCTTTCATTTATCTCGAACACAGTCACGTAACAAAAGTTATCAGGGAGAGGAAAAACAGAATATAGATATTGATGTGGAAATTCTAATAGGCTCTCTCTTCTGTATACTTTTAACCATCCTTGTGGTTGCCATCACTTGTTATTGTAAAAGATTGGGTGGTTTGCCTGGGTGGCACAGTCAGTTAAGCCACTCTTGGTTTCAGCTCAGGTCATGATCTCAGGGTCCTGAGATCTAGCCCAGTGTCAGGCTCCATGCTCAGCACAGAGCCCTCTCCCTCTGCTTTCTCTCTCTCAAATAAATAAATAAATAATCTTAAAAAAAAAGATTAGGTGATATTTTTAGCCAACTACTCTGAAATATTAACAATATTTCCAAGGACGCCTAGGTGGCTCAGTTGGTTGGGTGGCCAACTCTTGACTTTGGTTCAGGTTATGATCTGGGGGTCATGGGATTGAGACCTGCATCAGGCTCTGCACTGGGTATGGAGCTTATCTGGGACTCTCTCTCCCTCTCCTTCTGCCTCTCTCTCTCTCTCTCTGTCTCTCTCAAAAAAAGAAAAAAAGTATACATACATTTCACCAATAATTAGAAACTTCTGAAAATAGAACTTTTACCTAATTAGCAAGAATAGCTAGATAAAGTAAGAAATCTATTAAAACACTTTCTAGGAAGAATGTTTATTATACCTCACTACACATAATGAGTTGCTATTTTTCTGTTAGACTGAAAACCACATGAAAACAGAAACCACTGCTATTTTGCTCATCTTGTTAAAAGATAAGCAGGTATATTTAAAATTTTAAGAGTTTGAGCAAAAATCTAATCAAATTAGATGGTGGTGATTAGGAACATCCCTCTGACAGGAACTCAGGGTGAGACTTACATAGAGAAAAGGCAAAAGCAAAGAAAGGAAATTATTAATTGACTATACCTTAAAGCCTAGTTGGCTGTTTGTGATTCATTTTCCCTAGGTTTCAATGTCATAACCTTGAAGCATTCACAGGCTTAGATTTTGTCTTGCTTATGTAGGCCATCATGACATTAGAACTATTTCATTCTAATGGCCTCCTACTAATTAATTTAACAATCTCTATCCACAGTACCTGGGACAGTGCCTGGCACAGAATAAATGCTATAGCATTGAAAAACATTGAACTTAACTGAAATGAATTGAATTTATAAAGAAGATGGAGTCTTTAACACAATTTTTACAAAAATCTTTCTAGAGGATAATGAGAAATCCTAATATAAATGGTATTCTTTCCTTCTTTCTTGTTTTGGTTCTGGAGAGAGAGAGAATCTGAGACTCTCCAGCTATCCGGCCAGTCAAAAGACCAGGCATGAAATGGTAGCAAGGCCTGTGTGTGTGTGCTTACCCCATTCTCATTAAATTGGCTATCTAATATTCTGTTTTACCATTCTGTCTTAATCAGCTTGGGCTGCTATAATAAAATACCATAAGCTGGAAATACATTTCTCACAGTTCTGGAAGCTAGGAATTCCAAGATCAAGGTATCAGCAGATTCACTTTCAGGAAAGGGTCCACTTTCTGGTTCAGATACAATCACTCTCACTGTGTCATCACGTTGTGGAAAGGTCACTTTTATAAAAGCACTAATCCCATTCATGACAGCTTTGATTTAATCTCTTTTTCAAAACCCCACCTTTTAATACCATAATTTTGAGGGTTAGAATTTTAACATGGATTTTTAAGGGATGTAATATTCAATCTATAGCAGTGATCAAGAAGAAATACTATTTATTAAAAAGACCCCTCTTCAAAATGCAAAATTATGTTTCAGTGAGAACATAAATGATGAACAGGAAGAAGTAAATTATATTATTAGAAACATCCACATACCTGACAGTTATACACACACAAATATACTTTATTTTTTAAAATATTTTATTTATTTGATTGAGAGAGTGTGCACAAGCATGGGGGTGGGGGATGAAGGTTGGGGAAGGGGTAGAGGGAGAAGAAGCAGGCTCCCTGTCAAGCAAGGAGTCCAACATGGGACTTGATCCCAGGACCCTGTGATCATGACCTGAGCCAAAGGCAGATGCTTCACTGACTGAGCCAGCCAGGTGCCCTACAAATATCCTTTAGATTAAAAAGTATAATTATTGAAATTTTTTGCAGGTATAGATAAGGTCCTCAGAATGAAATAAATATGCAGATGTGGATGTGCCAGATCCTCCTATTGCCAACTTCACAAAGCTGGAACTATGTGTTCCAGAGTTTCCTTCCCTATATGGAAACAGGTTAGAATTGGGCAATTGAGGAAGTAACATCAGATTCAGAGGAAGAAATGTAGTAATGGCCATCACTCTCTCAAGGACTTTAGGGTCTAATATTATAAGGAACAGACACAAAGGTGTCCAGCCGGACCCAGCTTATCCTCCCTTTCCTCCAACTTGTGTCTAGCTTCTCCTTCCCAACTACTTGCCACGTTGACCAACAATAGCCTTACCCCTACACCAGATGCTCATCCATGTACCCACACAAGGGTTAACTGCATAGAAGCAGCAGGAATCCACAGACCAGTACCCTTCATTGTCCCCAAGCAACAGCTTGCTTGTCAGATATCCTGAAAGTTCATTACTTGTTCACTGTTTCAATACTGTAGGTGGTGGATTAGTAACTTCTCTCAACCTCCCAGCTCCTCTGTTAGAATTTTTCCTTCCCGGCTCCTCCTGAAATTGTATAATAAATCTCTTATCACCATTATTCATAGTAGTTCTGCTTCCTTAATTGGACCCTAACTGATACAATGTATTTCTAATGCCAGACACTAAATATTAGCACGTATCTCTCCTCCAATTTCATAAAATTAGAAATTAATGACTGTTGGTAATAATTTTACCTTAATTTTAAAAGATTTGGTGGATAAAATCGGCTATACTTTCATACAAAGACCAACAGCATTTATATTAGATACTAAATAACTTCTAGAGAGCCTTTTGTAATATTACCTACTTGTAATATGAAAATAAATTAAGACCAATGATTCTGATTATGTAAATGATAATGTCAAATGTTATCATTTTTTAACTTTTAGTTCTATTTTTTAAATATTTGCCTTTGTGGTTAATATATATTAGACAAATATGTTTAATATGTATTAAGCATATATAATGTTATTTCAAATACATATTAAATAATATAACTGATAACAGGAAAAATGAATGTTTTTAGCTCTTCCTCTTTTCAGTATCTTACTCCAGAAAAACATGTCCAAAACATAAAGAAGGGTTTAAAGAATCAATTTATTTAACCCAAAAGAGGCTTAAATGTTAATTCACTGTAATCTTTCTTCCCATTCTCGTAATTGCATTCATTCATTATAAATAGATACGTATTACTGACCAGACAATAATTTTCTTAAGAACATAGTATCTGAGAGCAAGAATTGTATCCTATTGATATTAGTATTAACAGCAACTAACACAGTACCTGACACATAGTTGGTACAACATCTTTTGAAAAAATGAATGAATGAAACTCAGCCACTCCCTGCCTTCTGTCAGGTAGCTTCTTCTAGTAATTACGGCGACATAACAAATTATCCCAAAACGCAGTGGCTAAGACCACAAGTGTTTATCTACCATTGTTTCTGTGGTTCAGTAATTAATATCTCAGTCAGCTGGGTGGTGCTGGCTCGGGGTCTCTTAGGTGTTGTAGTTAGATGTAGCAGAGATTGCGGTCATTTCAAAGATTTCCTCACTCTTTAGAATGAGCAATCAAACAGCTGGGGCTGGAAGATGTGGGGCTCCTTGAGCTTCTCTTCTGCATATCTTTGTAGTCTTTCCATATGATGTCTCTAACATGGTGGCTGCAGTGTAGCCAGACTTGTTCTGTTGGCTCAAGATTCACAAGTCATATATCTTCTTATAGGAGGAGTGTCAAAAACTTGGGAACAGATTATAAAACCACCACATACTTTATACATTTTACTTCAGGCAAGTATCCAGTGTTTTCTTAACTCAGATCATCCTTAAGTATTGATATTTAATATTTAATGTAAAAGCAAGGGCCTATGTTTTCTTATTGAAAGTTTCTAATAATATCACAAGCTGAGAAAATGATTATCACCAATATAACAATGGATTTAACATGTATCAAAGTTCAACTTTATCTTCTAAACCATCAACATTCCTCTGAATTTCAAAGTCCTAATTCTGGTTTAGAAGCCTTATAATATCCAGGGCCATTACAAAGTATGGTGTCTGGGGTTTCTGGGTGTCTCAGTCGGGTAAGCATCCAACTCAATTTTGTCTCAGGTCATGATCTAAGGATTGTGGAACGGAGCCCCATATGGGGCTCCGTGCTCAGTGGGGAGTTTGCTTGAGATTCTCTCTCTCCCTCTCCCTCTGCCCCTCCTCCCCATGCTCTTTCTCTTTCTCTAAAATACTAAGTAAATAAATCTGAAAGAAAGAAGGAGTAGAGTGCCTGTAAGAGGGAGTTTAGATGGAACCCAGAAATGTTTTAAGGCCTGGACACACATCATTTCTGCCGAACGGTTCATGAGCAACATGCAAGCTTCTTTTAATGGAAAGGTCTCACCAGAGAGCAAAGAAAAGATACTCAGGTAACTTCAGGAGCTTATTCCAATGGCCAAGAATAGTGTTCAGTTACTGAGAAAATTCAGTGTGCTAAACACACTGTGGTGTGGTTTCTCAAAATTCATTTCCTGATTTCTTTGTGTCTCCTCTGTGTCTCCTCTGTTTAGACCCAGCCAAATTCCCATATTCCAAATATGCCTTCCTGTCTATATTTATGACATAATCTCTGTGCTTTACTTACCTTAGTGACTTTACTTTTCATAGCTGAGAACCTTTTCATTCATTAAACAAATATATATTAATTGCCATCTATATACTAGACACTATTCTATATATTTGGGAATTATAAATAAAAAAACAAATAAATATTGCTGTCTTATAAATCTACAATTAGCATAACAAATAAGTAAATGATATAATGATAAGTGTTGTGGATAAAATATAAAATAGCACAGAGTAATGCGATACTTTTGTACAACCTAAGGTTATGTCTAAAATTTATTTTTAATAATGACACGATTAGATCATAAGATGCCAAAGGCTCACAAGAAGAACAGGAGAACTCAGGAGGAAATCAAAATAAATTTGTCTTTCTTAAAAATGACTGTGTTTACAATAGAGTGTGATTGTTACAGGACAATGTGGAATAAATGAGAATCAACCAAAGAAAACAGTGTGATATGATAAAAAGCAGTCTTTCCTATCAGAGTTTATGAAAAGTCTGTTTCTTTGATTTTGCCTTAAAATACTATAAACCTTAGCTAATGATAGTGGCAGGCATCGGCCATACATTTTCCAAGTTTCCGCCAAGCAGACCAGCTTGATGCTCCTCTGTCCCAAGCTGAAGTCAAGGTGAGGTAGAAAAGTGAAACTACAAATGGTGGCCTAGTAATGATAACAGAGTAAATTGTTACTCTGTTCTCTTAAAATTAATTGTGTTGTGTTAACCGGTCTTCTCAGAATTCCGTTCTCTCCTCTCTCCCTTACTCACTGTGAAATCTCCAGCAAGTGATTTCTCTCTCAATGCCTGGGATTTCCCATCTATGAAGCTAAGGGGCAGACTCCAGCCTCTTTCCAGATCTTACAGTCTATGCTCAACATACCTGACCACTCGGCTATTTACCGAAGCACGGCTACCCAACATCGAAACCAGAACTGCAGAAGAAACAGCCAAAACCTAGAGCAAGACAGAGAAATGCCTGTTTTTTAAATAATTACTTAATTACCAAGGTAAATTAGAACAATTTTTAATCATACAAAGTGAAATTAAATTCAAATTTCAAAAGCATACCTTTGAAGAAATCAAGGATTTGTCATGAAAAAGAAAAGAATGTCTTAAGTAACCCATTAAATCCATGGGGAGCAGTGTTTTAAAAACTAAACATACACACACACACACACACACACACACATCTCATATAAAACTCACTCAAAAGATAACATATTAACCAGACAAAAAGAAGAGAAAAGAAAAAAAGAGAGAGAGATAGAGAGACGTGTGTCTTTTTTGCCCAAAGATATCTGGATACAACTCAGGAAATTTTGGATCAACACAGATGAATGGATAAATGGGGGAAATGGGAAGAGTTAGATTTTTTTCAGTCTAGCCTGACTTGAACTCTCTTTTAGACAAGTCCCTTGTGGTGTACACACATCCCAGTATTCTAGATACCTTGTTTATAGGCACAGACTTCTGCAGGAAGCACTTATCTTTTTCCCAGTATTTCATTTGCAGTAAATACAAATTCTCTTCCCAATGGGGTTGGAAGACAAAGACATGAGACAACCTGGTCATCCTTCAACATTCCTGACAGCAAAAGACCTTCTTTAAAGATCAAAAGAAAAGCCTTCACAGCAATTTTAAAAAATTAAAAGAAAATAAAAATAAACAATGAAATTCATATTTACTCTGCAACCCCTTGAGAGTTTCCAAGAACCAGGTGATCTCAGTCATCAAAGAAATTGCAGACATGTGGGCCCAGGCCTCAGGAGTACAGACCTTCCTTGAAGGAACTTGAGATTAAATGACAGCTTTCCATAGACAACGGGAGCTCTGAAAAACCTCTACTGGTACAGAAATATATTAACTCTCGGGGGTATGTTTTCAATGCAGAGTGCAAGCACTTTAGCTGCCTGACTCCCACTGATGTTAATCCTAATCTGCCACTTTTCACCTGGACCCTACAGCTTTCTTTTCTTGCTCCCAGAGAGTTCATATTATTGCTGATGGGGAAAGAAAGAATAAATGAAATCATTTGGCTTGCAGCATCAGGCATCAATATACTCAATTGATACCCATTTCAAAACATTGAAACCATTGTCTATGAACTTTCCCTGAGGCTAAAATGTGTGAAAGATAATATAAATATTTCTGTCAGACCAATGAGCAAAATGTTTATTTATTCTTTTAAAATCACTGAATTTTAAGTTCATATTTTCTAATACGTAAGCCATTAATTGTTTTGGCAGCGTCTATATTAACACTTACTTCATGTGCATTTTTTTTTAAGATTTTATTTATTTATTTGAGAGGAAGAGAGAGAATGAGAGGAGAGATGTCAGCAGGAGAAGCAGACTCCCTGGTGAGCGGGGAGTCCGATGTAGGACTCGATCCCAGGACTCCAGGATCATGACCTGAGCCGAAGGCAGTCGCTTAACTGACTGAGCCACCCAGGCGCCCCCACTTCATGTGCATTTTGCATTAATCCTTTTAGAGTTCTTTGTTTCTTGAATGTCTACTAGGAGCAGTAAACTCTCTTCCCAGAAAGAGGCCCATATATCTAAATTCATTAACACAATTTCTGAAGGTTTGCAAACTGCCAGAAACCCACTCGTGTATATAAATCCCAATTTAAGAGTCTAACAGATCCACCTAAATATAAAACTATTCTCTATGTTTGCAGCACAAGAGCAGTAAATGTAATCTGAGGAATTTGAAGGAATGGTACTAAATAAAGCTATTGTGTTTTCCATTACAATTGCTTCCTCCATCTAATGAAGAGAACCTCTCAATGTTACCTTGTTGCCTATGGTATGGTTTTTGGTATATTCATGTGCAAGAAATGTGACCATTTTAATGAAATCAATTAATCTTCTAATTAATTTGATAAAAAAAATCAGCAACCAGAGTTAGCAACTACTCATTTTATTAAATTAACTCACCAAAGATATTTATTATGTGAATTGGTGAAGCCAATTCATATTCTTTGTGAGCTCACTTCCAAAATCATCCTTCAGATTTTAATCTCTTATGAAGTGGTAAACGGGCCATGATCCCCTTCAGCATCTCTAGTAACAAGCCATTTACTGAAATGACAATAGCAATAAATTACAGTTTCCAGCCTGTATATAGTATGTTATGTCAAAGCAAGGCCTTAGTATCTCGCTAACATTTGCCTTCGATTGAATTCCTACCACGTTCAGGGCACTCCACGGAGTTAGAAACTTAAGTAGAAAACTTTATTTCTGGCCTTCAGCATCTTTACAATTCGGTTGGCAGATGGGAGAGGGATGGATAGCACCAATAGAAATTTAAATACACATCTACAAATGCAGAAACTCAGTCACAATCTACTACTATTTTACAAAGTATTACACAAAGGTTAAGGGGATGATAACAGAAAAATGACACCATCCTGAACAGTATCAAGCATCAAGAGCTTGGGAAGGGGCAGGGGAGAAGGGTGGGGGTATGATTTAAAGAAGGACAGTTTCAAAAGCATTTTATTTAAAATATTACCTGATATCCTTCATGTCAGAAAAAAATTTAAGTGTTTGGGCAATACACTTATTTTATGGAATTGACAATATAGTTGAGGACGTCACTAAAAATTAGAACATTGATAACCCATTATACGAAAAGTTCCCATATCTGAACAGGAAAGGTCCTGTCCAGGTATCATCCTCCGGGTGCTGTTCTGTCCATGCTGAGCAGAAAAAAATCGAGAGTAAGTATTAACTAAGTCTATTAGGATAAACATCCCTACTGAAATCAGAGGGAATCTTTCCTTGAGATTTTGAATAAAAACCTAAATAATTAGTAAATCAGAACTTGCCCTACAATATGTATTATATACATCAACTTATTTTGATCTATGTTAATAGTAACCAACACATATAGGTAACTATATAAACACAGGCATATTTGTTAGTTTGTTGCTGATATCCTTATCTCGATGTGGCCTGGGAATGTTTTATTTTGATTATGATTCCAAACTCAAAGGTGTCAGGTTTCTAAAATGGAAAAATTCCAATACAAGGGACCCTAAGAACTCTTCTTTTTTTTCCGAACTCTCAGAGAACATTTTATCAATACTTCTTTTGTAGAATTCATCCTAGTGCTACTTCTTGTGCTGAATGTGTGTTGCTTTCCCACCAAATGACAAAGGGAAGTCTGGTAGAAAGCATAAGATAAGGTCCCAAGGAAGGACTTCTGTGTGACAGGAGCAGCTTTCTACCAAGTAGTTGTCATACCTCATTGTTCCTTGTGATGGTCAGGGTTGGATCCATGGTGAGAAGCAACCACTATATAAATAAGTACTTATATAACAGAGATTCTTAAATCTAGGTAACTAGATAATACCAAAAGAAGTATTTAAAATAAAGGAATAATTTGTCATTACTAAACTCTATGTGAAATATTTTTTTTTGCTATGCAGAAAAGTATTAATCCTTAGCTGTAAAAAGAACCTTAATATCAGTTCAGATGACACCAAAAGCAAAAGCATGTGTTAATAATGTCATTACAGGAAGCAGATGAGTAAAGAAAAATTATAGTTGGGCAATTTCCCAAATATTATATAAAACATTCACAATTATTTTCCAAAAGTGATTGATTCTTTTTTTTAAATCAAGAGTCATAAAATGTTTAATGCTACTTCAGATTTATATTATAAAAGATGAAGCAGTATCTTATGACTGCTTAGGAAGCACTGTGCAGTTCATTTTGTCTTTAGGAATTTGTCCTGCTCTTGTCTTCATTCAACAGAAATAAGACATACAGGAATTTGATGTACCAAATTCATTCATCAGAATACAAATTGCCTCATAAATGCTCTTCCTGCTCTTTTGATTGGCAGACAGTACCAGCAAGGTGGTTGGAATTGGTGATCATCAAATGTCAGGAAATGGAATGCTATTTGATGAAGAGTACATTCTATTAAATTCTCAGAGGGTAGAGACCATATCTTATTCATCTCCTAAGAAACCTATCCCTCTGCTTTGCTCCTTAAATATTTGTCTAATAGTTTTCTTCTCAAGGAAGACTAACCAGAATAACTATTTTTAGAGCACATTTCCAATGAAAGTAATGTTACTTCATCCATCCCAAGGAATCAATGAAGCCAGCTACCCATTGTGAAGTAAATATAATCAGTTATTAAAGTGATCACTTATAATGATAATAACAATAACCTCTGTCATGCAAGTCAAGATTTATTTGGTTGTACATAAATTAAAGTCCCAGAATAGTCTGAAACAAGAAAGAAAGGGACTATCAGCAATCCACTGATCATTAACACAAGCAAAATGTTAAGTTTTAGCCTTGACCCAAATTTACCATCTATCATTTTTCTCCCACTGGAATTACAGGATTCGGCATTATTAAAACCTAATTAGAATTTTTATCCTTCTCTGACCTATGTCTTCATACTTGTTTCCTGGTGGTCTATTGACTAAAACTAATTGGTGAGTATTTCTGTGAAAGACAAATCTGTTACAAATCCTAATGCCCATAAAAAGCAACTGAGGTTACTTAAGTGCCTGATAAAAATGTGGTTTGCTGAGCTCCACCTTCAGAGAGTCTGATTTGGGTGTCTGAAGTGCAAGTCTGGGAAATGTCTGAAGCAGTCCTTTCTAAATAGGTGTCCATGTCAAACACATCGTGAGGCGTTTTATGATGAGCCTATCTTAGGTACTGGCTTTGTGCAAATACAGAATGTAATGCAAGTGAATGCCAAGAACCATTCTTTGGGATTTCCTAAGCTTAGACTGTCTCCAAATCCCTGCAAGCTTCTCAATGCCAAGAAAATAAAGAATGAATTCCAATAGGTAGAAGAATCCATATATAATTCTGCTTACTTACCATTTAAAAAGTTTTGTCTTGAATTAGAGGTAGTACCCAAAAGATGGCAATTTGATTGATGTCACCCTGGGAACCAACTCAGAAAAAGTAGATGCAGCCATATACATCAGGCTGTTTTTAGGAAACTTTCTATCATTCTGTATCCACTCCCAGTAAGAAAGATGATATAGTTTGGAGAAAGTAGAGCCATGGGCTATAAAAAAAAAAAAATCTAAGATTAAAATTGTCCCATAATGTCTACTACCCACATTCTGTCTAATAGATTATAAAAAGCAGTTAAAGAAAAAGAAATGCTCCATTTAAATGAACATAAAACAGTAGGCTGTAGTAGCCTTAAAAGACCTAGTAAAGGCAACGACAATCTAAACAGACTTCTAAGGAATAAGAGCTATAAATAACATTTGTGCAGTGGACCTTATTATACATGACCCTATTCAGGTCTCTCAAAAATTCTGTGAACACAGAAATATTTGTATCTTATCCTATGACAAAGTGAAACTCATAGAGATCAGAGGCTTTGTTCATTAGCACAAAATCAGTAAGCAGAAAAGCAAAGAATTGCACCTAAATCTCCTAGCTTCATATTTTATACCAAATGCCCAATTCAAAATTCCAGAATTTCTAAATATCGAAAGCAACAGTTCTTATGTTCAATGGTACAATCCACCAGTATGTGGATCATTTACTTTTTTAAAATATATGAGATTCAATGATATTTCTACTATAATGGTCATCTTAAGTGCATACATGGATATGTTTTCTTTCTTGGTGGAAGAAAAGATGGATATGCAGCTAGAGTGCAGGGAGTTGCAGAAATCCAGATCAAACCTATCCTGATGGATCTTCCCCATGCATGATACTATAGAGAACGGTTGTCCTGATAGTGCCTCATATACCTACTTAACATTTAGACTAAGCACTTACAAAATAAACACAAAAAATAATACAGAGCTACATATTTTGATAAGGAATAAATAATTAAAAGAAGAGAAGGGGAAGGGGGAAGAGGGTGAAGAGAAGGAGAAGAGGCAGTCACTGCCACCATGGCCACTGCCGCCCTCTTAAAGAAGAAAAGGCAGTCTCTCTTCATTGCAGGTTACCACTGGTCCTAAAAAACTTGGGAAATGATATCCTCCCTCGCCCTTCTGCGTGTCTCCCTCCGTCCAGCTCCCACTAAGCCCCAGCACCTCTAATGGTCTTGCCTGGAGGAAAGAGGGAGGAGGACGGAGGTCTTGCCATATCACACTGCCTCCTTGGTCTCTAGAAGTACTGAGACAGGGTGCTTTGGGGAGGGAGGGGAGCCTTTAGGGGGGCCATCCCCAGAGCCTGGACCTAAGCAGGGAGGCCATGTCCCACCCTAACTCTTGTTTCTGGACCTCTGCTCCCCTTTGAGTGTGTGTGTGTGTGTTAATTTTCTTTATGGAAAAGTGGACCCCCCCCCCAAAAAAAAAACAAAACAGAGAGACAGAGGCGTATTTAACTGCAATAAACTGACACCATGTGGCTCTGTCTTATCAAAAAAATAAAGAAATGACAAACAAACAACCAAAGTAGTTTTCCTTTTTGAAATTTCTTCTTCCAGACTGCTAGTAAGAAAGTAGAACATCTAGAAAATGTTTGCACATAACAGGGGCTCAAAAGATATGGTTCCCTTCTTGAGTCAAAGATTTCATTGACATCTTGAGGGATAGGAAGAAGAGAACAAAGAGGAAATAGGTAATTATCATCTTCATTTATATATGAAGGAAATTAAGTAAGATCACAAAGATTTAAGTGATCGGGTCAGAATCTGAACCCAGGTAGCCCAAGCCCAGAATCCACAGCTTTAACTACTGCATTACACCGCCTTCTTGTGTCTTCTCTTGCTTTCTGAATTGTTTAAGCTGTCATAAAGCTCCCTAAAGGCAAACAGGAGAGATCTCTTTAAAGGGTTTCAGATGGTTTTCCAAGAGCCAAATCTATTCAAACAATGACAAAATGTTAAAAACAATCTCAGGCATCATTTAGTCCAGACCAACCAACATCCACTTTGGAGCCATTATGTAAAATAGCTAGAAAGTGAAGTTCAGCTGTATTCAATATCTTAGAGTAAGTCAGTGGCCATACTGGAACTCAGAAATACAGTCACCTGACAGTTAGTTCAAATCCCCCTACTCAGCTCTCCATGGGCCTTGATTTATCTACTAGCTGTAGTGGATCAAGTACAGCCCTTAGGTATACTGATAACCATAGGTTGCAACCTGATCTTAGGTGCTCCTGTCAGCTGCGGTGGAAGTGTTTACCCTGCAGAATCGTAAACCCCACCCCATACTGTGAGGGATCCACAGAGATCTAACTCTCTATTCCATTTCTAAGAATCTACTTCTACTTCTAAAATCAAGACAAGGCTTGAACACCATATAATAAACAGATGTAGGGATGTGAAAAAAAAAACAAAACTTTTTTTTGGTTTGGGTTCCTTTTTTTTATTATTATGTTAGTCACCATACAGTACACATTAATTTTTGATGTAGTGTGCCATGATTTGTTGTTTGCCTATAACACCCAGTACTCCATGCAATCCATGCCCTCCTTGATACCCATTATCAGGCTCACCCATCCTCCCCCAACAAAAACACTCATATTGTTTCCTGGAGTCCATAGCCTCATGCTTCGTCTCCCTCTCCTATTTCCCCCAATTCACTTTTCCTTTCCTTCTCCTAATGTCCTCCATGTTATTCCTTATGCTCCACAAGTAAGTGAAACCATACAATAATTGATTCTCTGCTTGACTTATTTCACTCAGCATTATCTCCTCCAGTTGCATCCATGTTGATGCAAAAGTTAGGTATTCATCCTTTCTGATGGCTTATAACATCCAGTGCTCCGTGCAATCCGTGCCCTCTTAATACCCACCACCAGGCTCACCCACCCCCACCCCCACAAAACCTTCAGTTTGTTCCCTGGAGTCCATAGTCTCTCGTGGTTCATCTCCTACTCTAATTTCTCCCTCTTCATTTTTCCCTTCCTTTGACTAATGTCCTCCATGCTATTCCTTATAAAAATTTTAACACACTACACTCTGATATCTGATAAAAATGGAGCATCTTTGTTTCTTACTAATGGATCTAATCTTCATACAGGGCCTGACACACAATGGAATCGGGGGACATGGAGAGAAAAATAAACTTTAAATTTGCTAAAAAAAAATTGTATCTCAGTGTATCCCAGTTTAAATAATCTCCTTTATTCAGTCACTTTCTGGTAAATTATTAGCCTTTTAGCTTTATTCCCTCTCCTCCATCCTTCTCCAAAGTGATTTGAGATGGTATCTGGGAATTTAATCTGGGTTATCAGAGATGGAGGGGTAAAGTGGCCATTTAGTCTATGTTGTATTTTGGAACCCTTTACAGACTCAGTGGCAGAGTGACAGATATGTTCTAATCCCAGAGCTGGCCTTTCAAAGCTGTGCTTAGGGCAGTCACCACCTCTAGTTGAGCAGGAGTCTGCAACCCATTGGCCCTTTTATCTTGACCCTGGTAGCACTGTACCGCCAACTCTCCCAGGTCTCCTGCATGACTTTACCAAGTCCCAAGGAAACTTCCATATACATTATTAGCCACACCACCACACAGCAGAAGCAGGACTTTTCTTGGGGCTCTTCTCAACTATCTAATAACTTCTCTTCCTACTGCTGTATTCTCACTCTCCTACCTGTTGGAAGTTGCTTTCTGCTGATTCTCTCTTAGATGCTTGAAGTATCTCCCAGACTGTACTCAGATATGTGTCACCGGCTTTCACGCTGAGGAGAAGTAGAGCCATTAATTTACTTCCCTGTTTCTCACAACCCTCTAGGACCAAACTAGGTGGGCTTCTCACCCACTCTTACGAGGAACAAATTTCTAAGATGCATTCTCCGTTTTTTTGCACCCTGGTTAATTGTAGAATTTTATGATGGAGCTCTCAGGAATAATTCTTGATATAGTCATGAAAGTTAAATGAATTTAGAAAATCCTCTTCCCTTCCCAATTCAGCTAATTTTCATGATTATGACCTTGAGGATTCAAAATGCTTCTATTTAAGAGCTAAGTATTGACTTTATTTATTATTGATGCTAATATAATTCTGGTCATACAAAATAGTCCCAACATTAAACATATACCTCTGGTTGCAGGAAAGGGAGATCAGGACAAAGAAATGGGGGGGGGGGCACAGATGATTTCAGAAATAGTATTGCTTTTACCACAAGGAATGGGATTAAATTTCAGGGTGTAGTCAGTTCATCTGAGAAGAAATCATGGTTGACCCTAACCTTCATGCAGTTCTTTCGGAAAAGCCACAAACTAAGTCAATAGCTAAGGTTCTGGGGTCTGAGACAGTCTTAATTTTGAGACCAGCTAGACACTTGCTTGCCTCCTGACCACATTGTTTCCTTAGCTAAGGGTGATAGAGTCCTAAATTTAAAACTTGGCTGAATCTCCTAGAGCTGAAAGAGGCTTTAACAACTAGGTCCTAGAAATTTATAACTGGCAAAAAACATATTTGCCACTCTTCAGATATTCAGATGAAATATAAAATTTCCATTCCCATTCTGGGAAAAAAAAAGAATTTGTGAAAGACACCCATTACCCAGACTTTCTTTAGTATCCATAAGCATGTTTCAAACAGAATATATGCAATTTAAATGAGTCAGATCATCAAATATTTTCATCATCTTGTTAAGAAGGAAACACCGCATGTTGTATCATTTCAAAGTGGGAAGTCAGGAGGATTCCCCTTTTGTTTTATATGAAACAGAGCAGGTGAAGGACTTCATTTGCCTTGCATTTTCTTTGAGAATCATCACTGAGTCCCCATTCCTTTAATAAAATTAATTTAATTGTACAAAATCAATCTTTGAAGTAGAAAATGAAATATTGGATTTTTTTCTTCATGAAAGTCTTTTTACTAAGAAGGGTACACTTAATAATTTTTTTCATACTGAAATTGTCAAATGTTTGAGCTCAAGTTTACAATTTCCAGTAGGGAAGGCTAGTACAAATCTGCAAATCAGACCCTTTTCAAAATATGTGATCTTTCATATACTTATGGTAAAACGATTTTGAAACATTATTGTGCCTTTTGATTATAACAGCAATATCTGCTTATTGAAAGAAACTTAAAACTTAAAGAAAAACATGTAAAAAATAAAGACTAATTAAAAACCTACCATACAATACAATAATAACTTTTACTATTCTGATATATATATGTGTGTGTGTGTATATATATATATATACATATATATATATAGTCTAGAAGGATAGTATCTTTCTAGTCTATACATAGTGTGTGTTTATGTACACATGGTTTTTTATTACATAATATTACATTATATTTATTAGCTTTGGAATGTTCACAGCTCACTCTCCCTCCATACTCCACCAAAACCGATAGAAGTTTGCTTTTGTTATCACTCATAACTAAACTGCCCCCATCCTTTCTAGGCTTTTCTTATGCAAAAACAAAAATAAGTAGGAAAAAGCAAAAGTGAAAGGACAAAGACTGGTGATTTGCTTCAGTTGGAGGATATTGAGAGTGGTGAGAGGTATAGATAGGACTTTGAAGATGTTTTGCAGTGCGCTGAGAAAGTACATTTCATACCATAATTATATAATACATTTTGTACTGGACTCTGTACTTTGAACCAACAGGGCTCAAAATAAAAAGAATTGGCCCTCATCTATCCAGGTTATTTGTATCTATCCAGGTTAAAACTTTAAGTTTTAAGTTTCTTTCAATAAGCAGATATTGCTGTTATAATCAAAAGGCACAATAATGTTTCAAAATGGTTTTACCATAAGTATCTATCCAGGTTATTTGCAATATTATTTTTTTAATTAATATATTATGAGACCTTGTCAATAAGATTAATCCTTATCATTTTTAAAAATTGCAAAGTAATACCCCACTCTGTGTTTGTTTCTTAAAAGATTTTATTTATTTTTTTGTTTTTTGTTTGTTTATTTATATTTGAGAGAGAGAGAGCATACAGAGGAGAAAGGCAAGCAGACTCTGCACTGGCACAGAACCCAACACAGGGCTCGATCTCATGACTGGGAGATCCTGACCTGAGCCAAAATCAAGAGTTGAATGCTGAACCCCTAAGCCACCCAGGCATCCCCCCACTCTGTATATTTTAAGAGTTTTTTAAATGCCACTCATCTAATACAATTTTAAGTTGGTTCCAATTTTCAAAAGTTAAGTTTATATATAAAGCTGTATAGTTTCCCAGCAATTCTATTACAGTTATTTCCTAGTACAATTTATGGATCAAAAGCAATTTATGGGTCTTTTGGCCTTTTGGTATCTGTTAGTTAATCATCCTCCAAGAAAATTTGTGTATTCCTATTTACCATGAGTGAGAGGGTGAAGTTTCCCATATCTACACCAGTATTATCTTCAATTTAATTTTTAATTTGCTTGTTGAACTGAAAAACACAAAAGTGATAGATACTTTTAAATTCCACTGCTTGGTAATGACACAATACATCGTATCACAAATTTATTGACCAAAAATTATCATTGACATTAGGATGTGCTGAAGAGGCCAAGAATTCTCATTGCAAATCCAGGAAGTAGCTTATTGTTTGCTTAAATTGTTTAAATGAAAACCTGGTTAAAATAACATAGTAAAAGAATGTACTACAGAGCACAATAAAATGTAATGGAATGCTAACCCTACCAGATGAATATCTCTATTAAGAGAATGCCTTTTTATATAGTAAATCAATTTTACCAGAATAATAAAAACCCCTTAAATGAATGTCTATGAGGGAGAAATAGTATAGTAATCAGTATCCAAGTAGATTCCCCTGAAGGTCAAATAACTATCTATATTTTAAAAAGAACCTACCTTTTTGTGTGTGTGTGTGTGTAGGCACAAAATGAATTTTTCCACTATATCTTTTTAGCAAACAGCTCTATTCTATACTTTTTTAAAGTCTTTTTTTTTAACATGGCCATTACATAAAAGTAAATACTTTTCTAATAGTTTTTCCTATAAGAACAATTCATCTAACTTTTCCTTTGCTAGAACATTTGAGCCTTTATCCAGCTTTAGCAAGATTGGGGACAACACATTTCAATAATATTGTCTACATATAATGACATATCCTTAGGATATCATTATTTCAAGAAGTGGAGAGAAAACATTATGCTTCTGCATTTCAAAAGTCTTATTATTTGTTTTACTTTTGGTTTTTAGAAGAAATGATAGTTGTACATGTAACATATCAACTTTGTAGGAGTTAATACAGAATTTTAACAACTAAGCTATCCCTTAAATGTTGATGTTGTCCGTGATTCCATTCTTGACCCTCTGTTTCTCTTCTTTGCAGTGATCTTATTTAAATCTTACTCAGAACAAACTCATTATGTTCAAGAAGAACTCATAATCTCTATCACCTATCACACCTACATACACACACACACATACACACAAACACAAACATGCTCTTCTCCCCAGATTTTTTTTTCTTAAACTGTTGTCCTGTTCCAAATAAGTAAATTCATCCCAGACTTCCTTCCTAACTCCCAAAATCAAATCAGTCACCAAGTGTTATTGATTCCACTCCCTAAATATCTCTTTAATGCATGTTTTTGCCCCTGCCTATTGACACACCCTTCATTTAGATCTTGATTACTATAACAACATTGTAAGATTCTTTTTTTTTTTTTAATGCTAATCTTCTAATCTAAACTCTAGTCCTTCCCTAATCAATTCTCCTCAGGGGTATCAGAAGGATCATTCTAAAATTCAGATCTGATTTTACACTGACCTTTTAGAGAGCATAAGCATAGATTTTTGAAACTCCTTAGCTTGACACACAAGTCTCCATTTATTCTGATGCCTGCCTACTCTGCAGTTTCATCTCCCAACACTCACCCACACACATTCTAGCTGTCAGCAATCAGAATGGCTTGATGTTCCTTGAATTTATTTCATTCTTTCTCCTGTCCATTTCTCTGCATGCACTATTCTCCTCTTACTAGTCCCCCTACCCTTTGCCTTAGTGATGCAGATTCTTCAAGACTCAATTACATCTGACACTAATGATGTACTATATGTTGGCTAATTGAATTTAAATTAAAAAGAAAAAAAAGACTCAATTAAAAATTCACCTCTCCCAAACAAGCCATTCCTAAATCATGTCACAATGAGTATACTACTCTATCACTTCATAGGAAACGGTACTTACTCTTTTTCCTCTATTAAAGAGAAATCTCCTTGAAAAAAAGGGCCTCTTTCCTCCCTACATGTGTCCTTAACATCTAGCACAAAGCCCAGGCAAAATAAGCTCTCAAAAAAAAATGAACATATAAAATAAGGAGCTCCTGTCGTACAAGAATTTAAGCAGGAATTAAATTTCCACCTATCGAAGATGATGTAGAAAAGGTTGACTGCTGTGGATTCTGAGAAACAAACTGAGGGCTTTGGAGGGGAGGGCGATGGAGGGGGTGCTGGTGAGCCTGGTAGTGGGTATTAAGAAGGGCATGTATTGCATGGAGCACTGCATAAACAATCAATTTTGGAACACTGAAAATAAAAAGTTGACTGGTATCATATCTGTTTAGAACACTTAAATTCTATTGTATACATAACTTAATTAACAAAATTAATGAAATGGTTTAAATGTACTTAGTTATTGTCAGTACCAAGCAGTTGCTTGGTTGGGGGGAACTTTTATCCTATCTAAAACCATTAGTCCCTCAAATTATCCTAACACAATATAGACTAAGTAAAAATATTGTGCTTTATAGAAAATACAGCTGCTGGAAGACAATTCTTCATGAGTTTCTCTTGTTTTTCTGCACATCTTGTGAGCAAAGGCACTGACAATCTTTGCTCCAAACTGTATTTCCAAGGACATTTGTATAGTGAGCAGTTGTTGAAGATAGAAATAGTGTTTCCCTCTGGAGCAAAGAGTAGGTTTGTTTACTTCCCAGTATAATAAAGATAGTATCTCCCTTCAGAAATAAAGGCAGGTCTGTTTGTACTCCATTATGAAATATCTGAATTCCTAACTTAGAGATGATGAACCCCACCACATATGAGCATCTCTGGGTGCTTTCCTTTCACTTCCATGGGGTTGGGGAGCAAAAGTAAATTAGTCAAGCATGTATCTCACATGGCTTGCTATATAGTGGGTAATAAAGCCTCCTGTCTTATCCCCAGGGTCTTTAGTTTCATCTAGCATCTGTGAAACTGTAACAAGTTAACCTGTTAGACTGCAAACAGGATTCTGAAGACCATCACTGTTCCTAGACTTACTTTATGATAAGCCCTATCATTCAAACCAAATTACCAGTCCAAAGCCCATCCTGTAAAAAAATTTTTAAAATGTGGGTGTGGTGAGATGGAGAGGAGAAGGAAGTTGAGGGAAATTGGGGGGGAGATGAACCATGAGAGACCATGGACTCTGAAAAATAACCTGAGGGTTTTGAAGGGGCGGGGGGTGGGAGGTTGGGGGAGCCTGGTGGTGGGTATTGTGGAGGGCACGCATTGCATGGAGCACTGGGTGTGGTGTAAAACTATGAATTCTGTTATGCTGAAAAGAAATTAAAAAAAAATAAAATTTAAAAAAAAATGTGGGTGTGGTGCATAAACAATGAATTATGGATCACTGAAAAAAAAAACTAAATTAAAAAATAAAAATAAAAAAGAGAACTTACACTATGGTTACACTAAGAAGTAATGTAATAAAGTTCAAGGGAAAAAAATAAAAATAAAATTAATTAATTAATTGATTTATTGATTATTTCTGGAACAATTTAGATCCATAGGGTTCCATGGAGCACACTTAGTTAACTAGCTGCAGGCTTGGCCCTAACACATTAAACATCCAAATGCAGAAAATAACCATCATCAAGCATGATTTTTTTTATCAAGCATATACTGTTTCCTCATAAACCAAAAACCATGATTCTTACCCTTGATCCAGCTCAAGTTACTCACATTCAGCCTGACTGGTTGATTGCAGAAGAACTTTCTTTCCTCTCTCTTCTCAAGAATACTTACAAGAATCAGCCTGTGCTCTTGGAGGATATAGTTGATTAAGTCTACAAATTGTCAATCATATTCAGCATCCGCTCAGCACAACCTTCACCTCTGACTTGATTAAATTATTTTGGAAGATGCCTGGAGCTCATTGATGCTAAAAGCATGAATCAGCTACCTCTTTGTTTGCTATAGTGCATAACAATACTTTATCATTAGAAGGTACTAAATAAATTTTTGTTTAAAATGACAAGCAACTTAAACCAAAGTCATTTTGATTCACTAAGGAGAATATTAGCTTAAGACAAAAATCAAATCTTCTTTGCAAAGACTATGGTTTTAGATAGAAAGTGAACAGTTATGGATTAATTGATAAGGAAGCAGTTTACCACTGTGGTTATCAAGCCTTGGTACACACCAGAATCACTTAGGATGCTAAACTTATTAATCAGAATCCCTGAGAAAGCAGGTCAGAATAATCTCTAGTTTGGAAACTCATCCCCAGAAAAACCTAAGAAGTAATAAGAAAATTTTTGAGCCATGATTCTCATGCACTAGTGTCCCTTGTTAATATGAAAAAAAATTTTGACTCTCACCCTAATAGTTGTTGTTTTCTTGGACAGTAATTGAGTTATATATAATAACTATATTATTATTGACATGGTAACTTTTTTAAATGTTTTATTTGGCTCCACAGTATTTACATGAACTTGAAAAAGTATATGTATATAAGTATATGTAAAAGAAAAGTGTAACTATCCAATCTGTAGTTTACACTAGAAAATTCTACCTAAAAATTCTCTGACTATTTAGAATATTTTTCCTGCTCCTTCCCAGGTATCAAGAGACACACTGAGAGCCACTTTTCAAGAGGATAATGTCCAAGTTTAGAAGTTGAGTTTTTGTCAGTTAAAAATCATCAAGACATTAGTTGAAAAGTCATTACATAATAGCATACATTCCTTATCACAATACTTAAATATTCAAACTTGATACAGCATCTTTGATTTCTCCTTATCACACCCCTCTCAGGTAGATACCATTTACCTTCATTTTCTAAATGTGGATACTGAGATACAGAGAGGGTAAGTGAATTGCTTCAGGTTTTTAGGAGACATAGCTGAAAATTCCAAATTCCCTGACTGGCAGTTTCTTGTCTGATACATGAGACAGCACTGCCCCTTCCAGGCCACTAAAGGTATACAGGGAAGAATGTTAGATACAGGATGGTGAAAGCTTATTTTTTGACAGTGGAGTGTGGGCTTGATGAATATCCCCAAGTGGTAGAATAGATTTCTCACTGATATGATGAAATTGGACTGTACATTTAAGAGTAATTGTCCTGTAGACAAAATAAAATTAAATTGCATTCAGAAGAAAACAGCATTTGGGAGAAGAGACCTAAAGATTAAAATTGTCAAAAACTTGCTATAGGACTATGAAAAAGAAGTTTGAAAAGCAAAAAATGTTATTAGAATATACTTAAGGAACTGTCCAACTGACCGACCTATTATAACCCCCAGAATTCATATGTCAAAGCCCTAACACCCAGTATTTTAGGATGTGACTTTATTTTCAGGTGGGGCCTTTTTTTTTTTTTTTTTAAGATTTTATTTATTTATTTGACCTCTCTCTGTCAGATGGGGCCTTTTAAAATGTGGCTAATTTAAAATGAAGCCATAGGGTGGGCCCTAATCCAATGTAAATGATATTCTTACAAGAGGGAATTTGGATACACAGAGAGACACTAAGGGTGTGCATGTACAGAGGGACAAGTAAATGAAGAGGCAGCAAAAGGAGGGCCATCTGCAAGCAAGGAGAGAGAGCTCAGGAACCTGCTCAGCACCCTGAGCTTGGACTTACAGCCTATAGAACCGTAAAAAAATAAAATAAATTTCTGTTGTTTAAGCCACCCAGTCTGTGTCATTTTGTTATGACAGCCTTAGCAGACTAGCCCACCCATTTTTGTAAATTAATCCAGAAAGGTAAAAGAATATGCCTAAGACCACATAATGGTACATATGTTCATTGCTGCCCTCCTGGGGCCCCTTCCTGAGCTACGCACCTGTAGCAGATGCTGTCAGTGCCTCCCCCATACCATCCTGGGATTCACCTCTGCACAGTAATGCTGACATCTAAGATTATGTCTGCGGGTTTTGTTTCTGACTTCATGCTCCCTTGGCCTGCATACAGAGTAAATAGTTAATGCTCTGAAAAAGGCTCTAACCAAGTAATGCACAAGGATTTGTTAAATAAATACTCCTGATTCCTCACTCCTTAGTTGGGATAACTATGAGGTTTCTTTTTATCATCTCCTAGAATTCTCCAAAGGAGTTAAGTTCTAATTGCACACAGTAGTAGCTGGCTTGATAATGCACCTCTTGGAGGGATTCCATCCCTCCTTCTTACATTTTCCCATTTTCCCACCAGTGATTTCTAGGATCATCTCCCAAATACTACACTTTCACTCAAACTCTTACTCGAGGCAAGAGTTTTATATTATTATAAAATAATAATATAAAATATAAAATTATATTATTTTATATTATATTTATATTATATAAAATTATTGTTTTATATATTAATAATATTAATATATTTTATATAGTAATAATATTAAGTTATTAATATCTTAAATAATACTTAAATTAGATAATTAAAAGACAACTTAAGTATTAGATAATACTTAAGTTGTCTTTTAATTATCTTTCAAGAAATGTCCATCCTAAAATTACCTCTCTTTGTTGACCATTTTCTCTTTTTCAGTAAATATGTTCATGTTTGTTCCCTTTAAAAAAAAGAAAAAAAACAACCCTTCCTTGACTCTGTGGCCTCCTCTAGTTTCTGCTGAAGTCACTGGCACTTCTGTGGCAAAAAGAATCCGTAAGCATATTGCCAACTCTAAAGACACCTTTTGATTCTCACCTTATACAGAAGCTTTAATGCAGTCTAAATTTTCATTTTTTTCATTATGGCATAAGCTTTTTGACATCCTTTTGTATTCCAATATCAGAAAGTTATTCTCCTGTATTTTCTTGAGTTTACATTCAGTTTTTATGTTTAGAACCTATTCTAGTTGGACTTTATGTTGTGTAGGTAGAAAGGCCTTCACATATATAATGAAGTTGAGCATTCACTTCTGAAACCCCTCCACTAAACTTCTTTGACTCTTCTCTCATCTGTCTCCCCTCCTACATTTCTAATCACATACTTACATCTGTGTCATGTTTTCTCCTTCTGTCTATTCTGGGAATTCCCCAAGGCCTGACCCTTGGCCTATTCTTTTTATGTCACATTCTCCTCTTGAGCAATCTTATCCTCAGTTTAGGTGGACAGCAGTTTTATATTTATATTTTTGTATTTATACATTTCCTATTGCAAAGATACTTTAAAATCAACAAATTCAAAAGACTTATTTTCCCCAACCCACCAGTAAAACTTCCTGTTGTTTTTCCAGTATTCTATCCTAATCTGATTAATCATATTCCCATCTACCAAATCACCCATGTCAGAAATCCAAGAGTAGACTTAGATTTTCTCATTTTTGCCTCAAATTACACTTCAATAAATTAATCAAGTTCTGATTATTTTAGTCCCTAAATATTTATGATAACATTTCCCTTGGCATTGTCTACATTCCTCTATTAATCTGGTCAATGCAATAACAACATTTTGCCTAGATCATCTAGATACCTTCTGTTTTCGATACTGTGCCCCTGAAACTCTGCCTTTGGACTGCCCCCCAGACTGCTGTAATAGTGGCAGAAATTACTACTGCTCACCAATATTTCAAGCTTTTCTTCCCTCCTGCATGTAGAAGAACTCCAGCCCTTTCAGATCTCTTGCAGTTGAGTAAGGTCGTGACTTCTTTGGGCAGTGGTGCATGGGGGTGTGGTTCTTTCCAGGTGAAGGTGATGAAAACTCCATTTGTGAGTTTCCAGTCTGTATTCTCCTGCATTATCAACCAAAAACTGGGGAAGGAGGTGAATATTTAGGTCTGAGTCCCCAGTTCCTCCAGCCAAAACCACAAAGATTTGGGGATTCATTTGTTACCACAACTTAAAAGCCTACCACGACTGCAAAACACTTAAAATTGTGATCATGTCACTCTCGTATATAAAATTGTCCAGTGTTCTGTTCTGGAAGAATGCTATACATGTCTTACATAGCATAAGAAGGACTTTCAGATGTGGCCTCTGATCGTCTTCCTCACTAATGCTCAGGACCCTTACTTTATGTTCTAATATACTGAATTTATTTTGTTACACTGTTACCTTTATTTTGATATCTTATATTTCTATTATTTCATTGGATAACTTCTATTCAAACTTTAAGATTCCACTCAAGCATCAACATCACCAAGAAGTTTTCTTTAAATTCTCAAGCTGATTGTAAATTTCTCTAGGCAATGTTTGATATTTATCTTTTTTATCCTATGCTTCTAGCACACTGCATCATATATAATACGTACTTGATAGATGTCTCTGGAACTCATCTCACAAAATTATTCTAAGACAAATAATTACAAATAAAAGTTTTAGTCATTTAGTCAGACTGATTTTCTCCACAAGGCCAAAATGCATCATTTTTTATTCAAATGTGAATTGAATTGATCTGCTTTTTCAAATAAAATAAATATAGTTAATAACATGCACCTGTTTCAGTGTATTTATATCCTTTGTTTATTTAACTATCCATTCATGCCATACACATTAACAAAGAAAAGATAGACTTTAAGGATTCTTACCAAGCATTGGAAAAATATTACTCTTTTAGTCCAAACAACCATAACTATACCTTGTAGTGACTTCTTTATTTGTTCCCCATTTCTATCTTTGTCCACTTATATCTTTTCTTCCAAACAGCAGCCAAAGTGATCCTTTTTAAAAAATTGATCGCGTATGTCCTCAGTTAAAGAAGCTGTCCAACGGCTTTGCACGCTATTAGAAACAAAATCCAAATCCTTGTTCTATTTCATCATAGTTCACAAGATTTAAACCCACTACCTCTCTGATCTCATCTCTTCCTGCCCCTCCCTTGCTCGCTCTGATCTAGCAATCTCCTTCACTTCACATCTCTCAAACATACTGTTATGAATTGAATTGTGTTCCCTCCAAACTTCATACGGTGAGGGTCTAACTCTTAATGTGACTTTATTTGGTGATGGGCCTTTAAAGGGGTAAATAAAGCTGAGAGAGGTCATGGAATGTTGATAATGTTCTAGTTCTTGGGATGGGTGCTAGTTCCCCACATATGTCTTCTTTGACAAGTTGTAGTCTTATAATCTGTGTATATTTAGCCATTTTGCATTTCAATTGAAAGAATACTTACAGAAGTCAGCGACCGACCTAAAACTTAACAAACTACCTCTCTGTTCATGTTATTATTATTATTTTTTAATATACAAACTCTGATTAATCATCCAAATCAGGGGTGCCTGGGTGGCACAGTGGGTTGGAGCTTCTGCCTTAGGCTCAGGTCATGGTCCCGGGGTCCTTAGATCAAGCCCTGTGTTGGGCTCTCTGCTCAGCGGGGAGCCTGCTTCCCCACCTCTCTCTCTCTGCCTGCCTCTCCACCTGCTTATGATCTCTGTCTGTCAAATAAATAAATGAAATCTTTAAAAAAATCATCCAAATCAGTACACCTTTGAGAGTAAATAAGGATGCTATTAATAATTACAATAGGACCATCTTGGGAAAACCACAATGTGTGGTTACCTTATTAAATACTTCGACTGATTCTTTACTCCTGCCATAATTACTTACAAACACAATTGCCAACTTTTTTCTCACTCCTTTTACGATTTTTGAGGCCTGAGATGAGGTCAAAACTTCTCCAAATGCCCCAGAATAACTAGAAAAATAAAATTGATAGTATCATAGAAAAATTTAAAATAACAACCTTTGCTCTATTAAAATAAAAACCTTTGACACCCATGAGTGTTCAAAACCAAGTCCTCAAGAAACACTGATCATGGTGATTAAGAATGTTGACAATAATGTGAAGCAGGGTTAAGGCAAAAAGCAGAAGAACATCATAAAGACCCTTGAGAATTGGAGGCGAAGCCTGGTCCCATTGTAAGAATAAAAACAGTTTAAAAGGTAAAAATAAAACTATTTCTTCGCATATGTGTGAAAGTCTTTTTGCTCAAGAAATGTGTTCACTATTACAACTTACCACTAATCAACCTAAAGTTAGCAGGTGTCACAGGAGAGAATTATTTTTGTACCAAATTTCTCAGTAATCCATTTCTCAGGCATTTTTTATAGTATGTGAGAAGTGATAGTTGAGAGAAAAAAATTGAAAATTACTTTTTAGTGGCCCAACAGGCTAATTTTAACAAAATCAAGGGGAAGAAATAGATTTACATGTCTATGGTTTTCTATTGTCTGGTTAATGTACCTTGTTAGGATTAAAGAGGGATAGGGAAGTAGGGAGCCTTCCAGAGCAGAGGACAGCATTCTAATTTACCATGGCTCACAAACAGTCATCACAGAAGGCAGCATTAGGAGAGGATTCTGGAGTCAGCAAAGTTTTAAGCTTTCCTTGTTCCTCACCTCTCACTGTGGCCTCCCAGCATGGGCCCTCATCCAGGACAAGCCACTGGAGGGTGGTTCCCTCTGCATGCTCTCTCTTGTGGCCTCCACAGCCTCAACCTTCCCACTCTCAGCAAGACTGGTCAAGCACAACCTTTTAAAAAAAAACAGTGATTCAACTGATCTCTTAATAGTTGATGAGATACCTTCTGTGGTGCTTTAAATTACTGTTGTGCTGGACCCTTTTTTCACTCCTGAGCTTTAGCGGCATCACTGCACATCGACTTTCACCATTTCTGATGTGACTGGAATGAGAGTGAGTCCAGCAGGAGAGAAAGCCCATCCACAAAAGTAGCTTTTCAAATATCTATTTATAGCTCACCTGGGCAAAAGCGAGATTTGAATCTGATTATGAAGAATCAGGAAAATCCCTTCACTTTTTCCCAGTTCCCCAAATAAATACAAACACTCCTCATGGGAAACCTCTAACAGGGCCTTATCTGTTCTCACAAACTTTTATCTCTGTTGATCCTAGGCTCAATTACATCAGAATATTTTACTTTTGGAGACATCACTTATCAATTCCTTCCAGCATGAAAAGCATGTACAACGTGAGCACCTGAGCTGTGCCCCAAGGCAATATTAAACATTCCCTTTCCTACTAAATGATTTTCTGTCGGCTAGTGTGTCTGGCACCCTTGGGAAAGGCAGAGATTCATTTATAGAGAATTATGCTGCACAGTCATAATTTAATCCACCAAATCAATAGCATTTAGGTTTTTTTTTTTTTTTAAAGATAACCAAGGTGCTATCAATAAGGGTAAAAAAAAAATCTCTGTTCTTCACGGTTAGATCATTTTCACAAATCTAATTATTTGGCGAATGAAAAACCATGGTGTTGTAATCCCAACTGGATATGTTAAAACATTCAAATGTAAAGCCTGAGAAAGTGTCAATCAGAAAAATTGCAAGAATGATTCATCACCACTTTCAGGCTATGACGTTAAAGATAGTCTATCTCTATACACCAGATGTGAAGAAAGTAGATAAGTGGCTCTAAACTGGCTGCAGTGCTGATCAGATAATGTGGTCCATTCATTCCTCTCTGTCATGAATCACAGAGTTTTATACTATCCACTTAATATCCTCCTGAGTTTTACAGCCTAATGCAGGAATGTCAAACATTTTAATTCACCAAAGGACAAATGAATCTTAAACGTTACAACCAGACACAGGTCTCACTGTTTATAGACGTGCTGAGGTGGCAGAGACATGACACCTTCATTTAAAACTAGCATTGGATTTCTGACTGATGCAATATTTGACAGAAAACTCATGCATTTCTGTGCTGCAAATGAAAAATTGTTTCTGTCACATGTGGTTGGGGATGGCCACTTGCAGAAGCCTGTCTTGAAAGGCTATTTCTTCATCCACAAAGATTTCTTGGCCAGTCGGGTGCTCATTCTTAGTACTAACTGATTCAAACATGTTATGGTACATTTGGATACACTGAGGAAAAAGAGAAGAAATTGCTTTTCAGTTTTCCGTTAAGAAAGTTCTTCTTTCAGTGTCTTTGTTCTGTAGCTCTACACTGAGATTTGCAGTCTTTGCAGCTGCATGTGGAGTTTGGGTGAGGGAGATGAGTTGTGCTATTAGAAGAGTTTAGGCAGGAGCACGCATTACAAATTAAAGGAATTTCTGTGCAGCCATCTTTAGGTGAAGGGTAATAGTAGTCTACTAGAGTCATAATTTATAATCTCTATTTGGAGTCAGATAGCTGTGTTTCCTCCTCTGTAAACTGGGAATAACACTAGCATTTATTTCAAAATATATCATGAGAATTAAATAAGAAAATGTTTAAAAGTGGCTGCTTAAAAAAAGGATCCAGTATACCTTGTTCTACAAGAAATGGAAGTGGCTACCACTGCTAGCAGTAAAGGCGTTAACCAGCTCAGCTCTCAAGTAGCCAATTTCTTATTTTGACAACATCTGTTGTTTGTTTCTCAAAATGTTATTTTAAGAGAACAGGTGCCAGCAGCTAACACATAGCACTAAGACTCTGTCCAAGAACTTTCATTTCTACTGCAAGTGGAAATTGCAAACGATGACTTCGGTGCAATTAAGAAAATTTTATTTACTTACTAAAAATCCAAAGGGTCTGCAAAATACATGTGAAAAAATATTTTATAAATGAAATGAGCTCTAATAAATTTCATATAACTTGAGAGCAGAGATAGAAGTGGAACTTGAGGCTAGAGCCTATGGCTTCAAACCCACATTTAACCTAAACAGAGTGTACTCTTTTAGCCTATGTACTATCAAAAGCAGTTTGTAAAAAAGAAAAAAAATAAAGAAAGCATCCTATGTTTCTAATATCAGCAATTTTAATTGGAACTTAAAAGAAAAAGAGAAAGAAAAGAGAGGAGTTTATATGAAACTTAAAAGTACAGCTATAAGTAAATGATTCCTTAGAAGTGACAATGAAATTAGAGTTCTTAAAATAGCATCAAATATTGATATTATCATTTGTTATTCACTATTGTGTGTGTGTGTGTGTGTGTGTGTGTGTGTATGAGCTGAATACCTATAAGTTCCAGATTCTGTGCTAAGCTTTACTGGGAAAAAATTTAAAATGAGAGACACAACTCTTGTGCACAAGGAAACCACACTCTTTTTGTAAGACAGAAATATGTAAATAATTGCCATAAAAGATAAAAGTTGTTGGTAGAGGTACAGTGCTGGGAAAATGCAAGATGGGAGATATCACTCTGCGTGGAAAAATGGGAGAAAGCTTCTAAAAGGAGGGAGGATTTGGAAGTTGAGTGAGTGTACTCTAGATAAAGAGTGGGGAAGAGGGAGAGATGATCATATGCCAAACTGTTGCAAAAGAACAGTTTACCCAGCAGAATGAGTGCCTTAAGGTCCCTAGACAGTGTTGAATATAAAAGAAAATAAAGGGCATTGGTAAAAGTAGTAAAAGGTGAAGTTAGGAAGAAAAGAAAGGCTTAAGTCACTGCAAACCCCAGCCCAGGAAACACACAACAACATACCTGGGGAAAGAAGAATGACTATTGCTGGAAGAGACTGAAAATTATCCAGCAATATCACTCTCATTAAGTGGCTCAGCTTCACTGAAGACATAAAAATCTCTGTGATCAGGCAGCATAGAATCGCACACAATTATCTATCCAATTTATTTTTTTCAATATAGTTAACATACAGTGTAGTATTAGTTTCAGGTGTACAATATAGTGATTCAACAAATCCATACAACATCCAGTGCTCATCACAAGTGTACTCCTAAATCACCATCACCAATTTCACCCACCCCCCACTCCAATATTTAGATAAAAAAGAGGATGTGAAGTAATGAAAACATCTCAAGGAAAATACAGTTTGAGGAACAAAATTCCTAAGTATTATCTAACTTTCTGTCAAACACACAGACTGGAATATAAGCGCATCTCCTAATTTCCCCATATACATATGATGAATCTGTAACCACCAGCTCCACCAACCAAACCACATCAGCCCATTATGAAGAAGCACTTATTTTTTTTAAGGTAAAGTGCACATAAAATGAATAATTCCAGAGAGAAAAATGAAAAATCTGCCCAAGCATACAATTTTAGAGAAAGCTTCTGCCAGTACATATTTTAAAAATGCTCCTGATTTCTGTTTTCACTCTGCTATATCAAGAGCTTGGAATTCATCATGTTCATCCTTACAACAAGAAAAAAGCTGGGAAAACTGAAAATCAATGACATGTAGATCTACTGGATAACTAAGCTTGTAATATCAAAAAAAAAAGCACCCAAAATTAAGAGAGAGAGAATTACATCCAAAGACCTATATCAACAGAAATCTGCTTATCTGGAATAAAAGCTACTGCTATGAATTAATCTGAACACGTGTATATGATTTTTATAAATTCTGAGAAGCTGAATGTGAAACAGCATGAGAATGAGAAACTTCATGCGTTATAATCTCAAGGGCATCCCACATTTTTGTGGGCATTACCATCAGAAAATCACCAGGTTCTCATGGTGAAGATACAAGAATGAGTTATTCTCAACCGTAGCAGGGAGATGGAAAAAAAATATCAGTGGTAAAGCATGACAAGTGCTCTCTCCAAACAGAAATCTGCTTTCTAAGGAAAAATGTTTGCCAGCATGCAGTTTGAAACTTTATCCCTATTAGGAGAAGGGAATTCCTCCCCACTAAGGATCCCTTCAACCTTTCTGTCCCCTTCTAGGAGGAAAAAATACATACTCAACAAGAGATTGGGTTTCAAGAAATAAATTAGGAACACATAACCGAGGAAAGAGAGGAAGAGGCAAGAAGGTATAAAGGGAGACATATCAATGCAGGAAGAACTTGTGAGGTCCATAGTCTCATAGAACCACTAAAAATCTGAAACATAACTAAAAGATTATAAAATGTTTCATTTCCCTTATACTTTCACACTACCTCAAAAAGTAGATTACAGCTGAAAGATCTACAAGGCACGTATTTTCTTTAGAGGGGAGTGTTTTGAGAAGCCCAAACTGAGAGAAGTAAGACCTTAGAGGAAACTGAAGCTTCTATCTCCTACAGCTATAGCAAACATTAAAAATAGCCCAATTTTAAGCCAGAATAACATACAACCTCCCACTTGAGGGTCTACTGGTTCTCATTCCTAATAGGTCTCAGTTCTTACTGCTCAATACATCATGTCTGGATTTCAACAAAAAATACAATACATTCTAAAAAGCTAGAGAAAAATAGAGTTTGATGAACAAAGCAAGCACAACTCAGACTTGGATATGACCCAGATTTAGGGATTATCAGAGTGGGAATATATGTTATATGTAAGTAATATATTAGGGGATCTAATGGAAAAAGTAGACAGCATGCAAGAACCAGTTGGTATGTATTATAAGTAGAAATATGGGAACGCTAAGAATCAAGAATATTGAGCAGAAAATAAAAATGCATTTGACAGGTTCATCAATAAGTGGAACATGGCTGAGAAAAGAATCAGTGAGATGGAGGATAGACCAGCAGAAATTTTTGAAACCAAAATACAAACAAAAAAACTTTTTATAAATGTTTAGAACATCCAAAAACTGTGAGACAATTTCAAAATGCATAATATATATGTAATTGGAATGCCAGAAGAACAGACCAGAAGAAATATTAAATACAATGACCAAGAATTTTTCAAAATTCATGGCAAACACCAAAATAGATACTAGACACTCAGAGACTAAAAAGCAGAATAAATACCCAGAAATCTACATGTAGGCATTTATAGCAAGATCTCCCTTCCACAGACAGATGAGAGAGAGAGAGAGAGAGAGAGAGAATCTTGAAAGAAGATAGAATGAGAGGGAAAAAAACCTACCTATGAAGAAACACGGCTAAGAATTATAGCAGATTTCTCATCATAAATGGTATAAGCAAGAAGAGAGAAGAGTGAGCAATTCCAAGTTTTGAAAGAAAAGATCTACTAACCTAGAATTCTATATCCAGAAAAAATAATCATTCAGAAGTGAAGGAGAATCAGTATTTAATGGACTGACAAATACTGGGTAAATTCTTTGCCAGGAGATGTGGCTTCAAGAAATATTAAGGATGTTCTTCCCTAAGCAGAGAGAAAATTATATAGCTAGGAAAATAAAATATTGGCTTTAAAAGAGGGAGAGAGTATGGAGAAGTAAGAAATGAAAAAAATGAAGTCTTTTGCTTATTCTTAAATGATCTAAAAGATAACTTTTTGTTTAAAGTAATTCCATATTGGCTAATTCAATGTATAGATAAGTGATATGGTTGACCTTAATGTCACCTGGAACAGAAGAGAGAAACTCGAATACTCTAAATTACCTGTATTGCATATAATGTGGTCAGTGTTATTTGAAGGTAGAGATAGATTGGTTAAAAATGTATTTTAAAACTTCAGACCAATGACTAAAAAAGTAAAAAAAAAAAAAAATGAAGTGACATGATAAGAGAGTAGATAAAATGGAATAATATGAAATAATTGATAGCAGAGAACAAAGAAGAAAAAAGAAACAAATAAATACAAAGAAGAGAAAACATTTGAAAAATATAGATGTTAAGTCAACTATATCAATAATCCCATTAAATTTGAATACTTTAATTATACCCTATAAAACAGAAATTGTCAGAATGGATTAGAAAAAAATAACTGTGTATTATCTGGAAGAAACCTACTTTAAATACAAAGATTCAGGTAGTTAAAACCTAAAGGAACGGAGAAATGTGTACCATGCTAATACTAATAACAAAAAAGTTGAACTATCTCTATTAATTTCAGACAAAACAAATTTAACTAAAAGGAATATTTTCAAGGATAAGTGGTTATATTAAATAATGATGAAAGGGTTAATTTACCAAAAGACATAACAATCTTTAATGTGCACATACCTAGTAATTAAGCATTAAAATATAAAAGGCCCAAAGAAAGTCTTAGAACCACAAAAATATAGACAAACCCTCTTTAAGTAGTTGATAAAACAAATGGGCAAAAAGTCAGTAAGGATATAATTGACCCGAGCAATGCTACAAACCAGCTGGATATACATGACTTGTATAGAACACTCCACCCCACAACAGCAGAATACAGATTCTGTTCAAGATCACAAAGAAGACGAAGCAAGATATAATACGTGTTGAACCATAAGACATACTTCAACAAATTTAAGAGAATGAAAATACATATGAAATGTATTGTCAGTCCGCAATGGAATAAACTAAAAGTAAATAACAGATTGCTGAAAAATCCTAAACATTTGGAGATTAAATAACACACTTCAAACTCAATAATGGGTTGAAGAAAACTCAAGATAAGTTTTTAAATGTTGTGAAAGTTAATTCGACCTGTGAAATTTTATGGGTTGCAGTAAAGCAAAAATAGAATGATGAGGTAAATGTATAGCATTAAATCTGTATATTAGAAAAGAAGAAAGATCTAAAATGAATAATTCAGGAGTTCGCTTTAAGAAACTAGAGAAAGAGAAACAATGTAAGCCTTAAGCAAGCAGAAGGAAAAGAAATAATAAGAACTACAGTAAAAAAAAAAAATCAATGAATTTGAGAACAAGAAAATAAGAGAGAAGATAAAAATAAAAAGCTGTCTCTGAAAAGTTCAGTAAATTGATAATTCTCTACCCACCTTAACCAAGAAATAAGGAGGGGGGCATTATTACCATTATAAGAAATAAAAGTTATTACCAAGGGAATGCTATGGAAAACTCTCTGTCCATCAGTGTGATAACTTAAATGAAACTGACAAATTACTTGAAAGACACAAACTACTAACCCTCACCTAAAGAAGAAATAGATAATCTGAAGAGATCTCTCTATATATATTAAAGAAATTGAATCAGTAATTAAAATTTTCAAGAAAAGAAAAGACCAGGCCCAGATGATTACATTGGTGGGTTCTACCAAATGTTTATGGAAGAAATCATACCAATTCTCCACAATCTGTTCTAGATAACAGAAGCAGAAACATAACACTCATTCATGATTGAAAACTTTCAACTCATATAAATAGGTACTTCTTCAACTTGATAAATTGCATCCACAAAAATCCTACAGTTAATATCATACTTAGTGATGAGAAACTGAATGATTTTTCCATCAAGATCAAGAACAAGGTAAGAGTGAACTCTCTCACCACTCTTATTCAAATTGTACTGAAAGTCAGAGGTAGTGCAGTAAGACAAGGAAAGGAAATAAAAGGTGTATAGATAGGAAAGAAAGAAATAAAATAGTTGTTTTTTTGTTTGTTTGTTTTTGCAGATGACATGATTTTTTATGTAGAAAATCCTTCAGAATTGAAAAAACAAAAACGAAAGCTCCTGGAAAAAATATGCAATTATTGCACAGTTGCACAAAGTATGAAAGTTAATACAGAAAGTTAATTGCTTCTCAGTAATGAATAATCGAAACTTGAATTAAAAAAACAATTTGAGGGGCACCTGGGTGGCTCGGTGGGTTAAGCCTCTGCCTTCAGCTCAGGTTGTGGTCTCGGGGTCCTGGGATCGAGCCCCGCATTGGGCTCTCTGCTCAGCGGGGAGCCTGCTTCCTTCCCCCTCTCCCTCTCTGCCTTCCTCTCTGCCTACTTGTGACCTCTGTCTGTCAAGTATATGAATAGAATATTTAAAAAAAAAATTGGAAATTACAATAGTACCAAAAAATGAAAACCCAATATAAATCTAAAATATATTTACAAGATCTAGTGTTCAAAGCACAAAATTCTGATGAAAATTTTCAAATAATGTCTAAATAAGTGGAGAAATAGTCTCTATACATAGATTAGAACATTTAAGTTGCTAGGATGTCAATTATACCTACTTGATACTTAGATTCAATACAGCCTCAAACAAAATTCTAGCAAGCTATTTTGTAAACATCATCAAACTGAATTTAAAATTTAAAGTTTACTTTAATGGTTTGACCATCAATTATTAGATACCATACCAAATGCACAATCCATCAAAGAAAAAATATGATAAAATATATATTGTGTTTTGAACTCCTGTTTGGAGAAATACACTGATAAAGAAATCTAAAGACAAAAAGTCAAGAATAGGCAATGAAATATTAAAGAGCAATAAAACTGAAAGTCTCACATTACATCATTTTAAGACCCACCACAAAGCTATGTAATCAAGATGATGTGGTGCTGGTGGAAGACTAGACACATACAGCATACAGGGTCTCCAGAAACAGACTCACATGAACATATTCAGCAGATTGTTGGAAAGGACTACAGGCACCCCAATGGAATAAATATAGTCTTTTTCTTTCTCTTTCTTTTTTCTTTCTTTCTTTCTTTCTTTCATTCTTTCTTTCTTTCTTTCCGAGAGAGAAAGACAGTTGGGGGGTGAGGGCAGACAGAAAGAAAGAGAGACTTTTAAGCAGTCTCCATGCCCAGCACAGAGACCTATGAGGGGCTCAATCTCATGACCTTGAGATCATGACCTGATCTAAAATCAAGAATCAGACACTTCACTAACTGAGCCACCCAGGTGCCCCTAAATATAGTCTTTTCAACAACAATGTTAGAACAATATGATGTCTGTATGTGTGGTAGATAAAATAATGCTTCCCCTTCCTCAAGATGTCAACTTTCAGATCCCAGATCCTGTGTATATGTTACCTCACATGATGAAAAGGACTTTGCAGATGTGATTAAGTAAAGAATCTTGACATGGGGAGATTATCCTGGATTATTCAGATGAGGCCAAGTAATCACAGGAGCCTTTTATAAGAGAAAAGCAAGAGTAAGGGTTTAGAGAAACAGGCTTAACGACAGAAGCCAAGATTTGAATATGTTTGCTCTTGCTTTGAAGATGGAGGAAGTGCCCTGGAGCCGAGGAATTCTGGTGGCCTCTAAGAACTAGAAAATCATGGAGAAAGACCTCTCTAGAGACTCTGAAAGTAACAGCTCCCAAACCCATTTTGGATTTTCGATTGCAAGAACTGAAAGAAAACAATCTGCACTATCTTTAGCCACTCAATTTGTGGCATTTTGTTATAGCAGCCATAAGGAAATAATATCTATGCAAAATAATGAACCTTGACACAAACCTTACACCTTTCATAAATATTAAGTCAAAATATATCATAAACCTACATGGAAAAATACAAACTTACAGAGCTTATAGAAGAAAATAAAGGAGAATATCTAGGTAGATGATCTTTGGTTTGACCATTAATTTTTATTATTTATTTATTTTTTGAAGATTTTATTTATTGGGGTGCCCGGGTGGCTCAGTTGTTCAGAGTCTGCCTTCAGCTCAGGTCATGATCCCATGGTCCTGGGATCAAGCTCCACATGGGCTCCCTGCTTGGTGGGAAGCCAGCTTCTCCCTCACCCACTCCCCCTGCTGGTGTTCTCTCTCTGGGTGTGTCTCTCTATCAAATAAATTAAATCTTTAAGAAATATATATTTTATTTATTTCTTTGAGAGAGACAGAGAGCATGAGCAGAAGGAGGGGCAGAGGAAGTGGGAGAAGCAGATGCCTGGTGAAACAGGGAGCCCAATCTGGGGCTTGATCCCAGGACCCTGAGATCATCACCTGAGTCAAAGGCAACCACTTAACCGACTGAGCCACCCAGGAACCCCTGACCATTAATTTCTAGGTACCATACCATCAACAACAACAACAAAAAGGATAAAATGAACTTTATTAAGTTTTCAAACTTCTGCTTTGAGAAACACACTGCTAAAAGAATCAAAAGACAAGTGTGATATACTAAATAATGCCTCTCCCCAAAGATGTCTATATCTTATGAATATATTACCTTATATGGCAAAAGGGATTTTGCAGATATAATCAAGGATCTGCAGATGGGGAGGTTGCCCAAAATTATCTGGGTGATTCCAGTATAAACACGGGGTCCTTATAAAATAAGGGAAGAAGAATCAGTCAGAGAGAGAGTAAATTACTATGCTGCTAGCTTTGAAGACAGAGGATGGGGCCATGAGCCAACAAATGAAGGTGGCCTCTGGAAGCTAGAAAAAAGAAAGAAATGAATTTTCCCTAAAGTGTCTAGAAGGAATATAATCTGCAACACCATGTTTGTGTGACTTCTGATCTCTAGAACAATAGAATAAACTTGTATTATTTAATTCACCCAGTTTATGTAATTTGTTATAGCAGTATTAGAAAACTAAAATTCGCAAGCCATAAACTGGAAGAAAATTTATGCAAAAGCATGTCTGATAAAAGAGTTGTATCCAAAATATACAAAGAACTCTTAAAAATCCATATTAAGAAAATAAAAATCCAATTAAAATAATAAGCAAAGAACTAAACAGACATCTCACCAAGGAGACAAACATGATTTTTCAAAAGTGTGTGAAAAGAAGCTGAGCTTACTAGGCAATTTCAAATGAAAACAACGAAGAAAAAAAATCGCACAATGGACTGTCACTACACATCCTAGGAAAATAGCTAAAATCAAAAACTAACAGTGTCAAGGATGCAGACCAAGAGGAGGTCTCATTCACTACAGTTAGAATGATACAGTCATTTGGAGGATAGTTTATTAGGTTTTTTACAAAGCTAAATATAATCTTACCATATAATCTAGCAATTGCATTCCTAGGTAAGTACCCAACTGATTGGAAAATGTATATCCAAACAAAAATCTGTATATGAATGTTCACAACAGGTTTATTCATAATAGCTGAAAACTGGAAGAAACCAACATGTCATGCAACAGATGAGTAAAAACAAAGTAGGGTGTAACCAAGCCAAGGAAAATTCCATACAATGGAATTTTATTCAGCACTTAAAAGAAATGAGCTATCAAGCTAAAAAGATACAGATCAATCCTAAATGTTTATTGCTGGATGAAAAATTTACTCTGAAAAGTCTACACACAGTATGATTTGAATTATATGACATTCAGGAAAAAAACGGAAAAATTATACAGCAGGTTATTGCATCCTTGGTTGCAGAGGGCTTGGGGAAATGTGGTTTTTTTTTTTTTAAGATTTTATTTATTTATTTGACAGACAGAGATCACAAGCAGGCAGAGAGGCAGGCAGAGAGAGAGGAGGAAGCAGGCTCCCCGCCGAGCAGAGAGCCTGATGCAGGGCTTGATCCCAGGACCTTGGGACCATGACCTGAGCTGAAGGCAGAGGCTTAACCCACTGAGCCACCCAGGCGCCCCGGAAATGTGGTTTAATAGGTGAAGCACTGGGGACTTTTTAGGACAGTGAAACTATCATGAACTGTAATGGATAAATGACACAATGCATTTGTCCAAAAATGAATAGAACTTTGCAGGACAAATAGTGATCCTTAATGTATGCAAATCTAAAAAATCATTTAGGAGGTTGGTGATCTCAGGAAGGAATGCAGAATGTGACCAAAAAATAACTTTATTATAAATATAGGAAGCAACCACATAAAAGTGTATGGAAAACAAAAATGCTAATCTAAGTAACTTTTGAAATTAGTGGAGTCTGATACTAAAGGTAGAAGGAGCAGTATATAAGCACTGTACTCTAGTTAATTCCCAGTGGCAAGGGTTAAAAATTTTGAGACAGCTATAAATATATAATGGAATTGATGTAATCAAGTAATTAGGTAGCATATGGTGGGAGCCATGTTTTTCACTGTTGGAGTGGGAGGTTATAGACAAGAAAGGGCAGAAGGCTGTAATGATGCATACAGTACAGGATTAGAGTTGACATCCGTATGAACTCATGATTAGTTTAATGTAGGTACTGATATAGAAATATCAATAAATATGTGTATATAATATATGTTTTCATGTTCTGTCAGCTAGTAGGACCTAGAAACAATGTAATCTTAGAAATAACTAATAGACCCAAAACCTACATCATTGTATCTAATACTATTTTCCAATAAAAAGAATCAAGAATTTGAGGGGAATTGACTGATTGTAAGGCTGACACAGAAATAAGCAAGATGATTGAGGACAGCTTTTAGTTTCTGAAAGTAAGGAAGTGCTCAGAAACCAAAATGATGTGATAGGTGAAAGAAATGCTCAAAGCTGAAACAATGTAAGCAACAAAATAAATAACATAGTATTGGATTATAACACAAAATATAAAATAAACATCTCATAGCCCAGTCTAATCATGAGTAAAACAAATAACAAAGTTGGAAAATTTGGGAAAATACCTGAACATTGCTCTGCAAAAGCATCAAGGCCTTGAAAAAAAAATGGTCTAAGAAATTCTCAGAGTATAGAAGAGGCAAAGATGACATGACGACAAATTATAAAAATAAGGTGTTCTTTCTTTTGAAGTTTTTTTTTTTTTTTTAATTTTAACTCCAGTACAGTTAACAAACATGTTATATTAGTTTCAAGGTATATAATACAGTGATTCAACAATCCTATGCTTTACTCAGTGCTCTTCATGGTAAATGTACTCTTCAATCCACATCACCTGTTTAACCTGTCCCCAGTCTCATCTCCCCTCTAGTAAGTTTTTTCTTTTTAGTGAAGAGTCTGATTCTTGGTTTGTCTTCTTCTTGGTTTTTTTTTTTTTTTCTTTTACTCATTTACTTTGTTTCTTAAATTCCGCTTGTAAGTGAAATCATATGGCATCTGTCTTTCTCGGACTTATTTATTTTGCTGAACATTATACTTTCCAGCTCCACCAATGTCATTGCAAATAGCAAAATTTTATTCTTTTTTATGGCTGGATAATATTTCATTATATGTATGGAATTCCATTTTATATATGGACACTTGAGCTTGCTTAATTTGGCTATTTAAATAATAACTGCTATAAACACAGGGGGTGTACATATCCTTTCAAATTAGTGGTTTTGTATTTGGATAAATACCCACTAATGCAATTACTGGATCATAAGGTAGTTCTATTTTTTTTTTTTTAGATTTTATTTGTCAGAGATAGAGAGAGAGTGAGTGCACAAGCAAGAGAAGCAGCAGGCAGAGCAGGCTCCCTGCTGAGCAAGGGGTCTGATGTGGGACTGGATCCTAGGAACCTGGGATCGTGACCTGAGCCGAAGGCAGCTGCTTAACCAACTGAGCCACCGAGGCATCCCAGTAGTTCTATTTTTAACTTATTGAGGAACCTCCGTATTGTTTTTGAGAGAGGCTGCACCAGTGTGCATTCCCACCAATGGTGCACACTGTTCCTGTTTCTCCACATCCTCGCCAACATTTTTTTTATTGTGTTGTTGATTTTAGCCATTCTGACAGGTGTGACGTGATATTTCACTGTAGTTTTGACTTACACTTCCATGATGATAAGTGATGATGAGCATCTTTTCATGTGTCTATTGACCATTTGTAAGTATTCTTTGGAGAAATTTCTGTTCATGTCTTCTGCCCATTTTTAATTGGATTATTTGGGTTTTGGGGGATGTTGAGTTGTATAAATTCTGTATATATTTTGGATACTAACCCTTCATCAGACAAGTCATATGCAAATACCTTCTCCTATTCCATAGGCAGAAGTTATTGCTTGTGTTGTCTTCTAGGATTTTTGTTTCAGGTCTCACATTTAGGCCTTTAATCCATGTTGAATTGATTTTTTTGTACGGTGTAAGAAAGTGGCCCAGTTTCACTATTTTGCATGTTGCTGTTCAGTTTTCCCAATACTTTTTGTTGAACAGACTGTGTTTTTCCTCTTGGATATTCTTTCATACTTTGTTGAAAGTTAATTGACCATAAATTTGTGGGTTTGTTTCTGGATTTTCCTATTCTGTCCTATGGATCTTTGTGTCTATTTTTGTGCCAGTACCATACTGTTGTGACTAGTGCATTTGTGGTATATCTTAAAACCTGGAATTATCTTAAAGTAATTTTGTCTGATACAAGTATTGCTATCCCAGCTTTCTTTTCATGTCCATTTGCATAAATATTTTTGCATTCTTTCACTTTTAACGTGCACATGTCTTTAGGTCTGAAATGTGTCTCTTATAGACAGTATGTAGATGGGTCTTGTTTTTTATCCATTCCATCACCCTGTGTCTTGTGATTGGACTAGTTAGTCGGTTTCCATTCAAAGTAATTATTGATAGATATGTATCCATCGCCATTTTGTTACTTATTTTGTGGTTGTTTTTGTAGTTCTTCTCTGTTCCTTTCTTTTCTTTTTCTTTTCTCTCATGGTTTGTTGGCTTTCTTCAGTGACACCATAAACTTAAAATGTGAGGAGGAGAGCAACAAAGAATGACTTCAAACTTAGGCAACCATCAAATAAATAGAGACTGCTAGAAACATAAGATGTTATGTTAGAAGACAACACAACCAAATTGTAACCACAAATTGAAAACCGCTAATAGATGTGCAAAAAGTGATGAGAAAGGAATCCAAGTATTTCACTGAAGAAAGCCAACAAAAACAAGCCCATCAGCTCTTCTAAAACTGGGCTTACCAATTTTTTCTTTTTTAATTACAGGTTTAAGTCCTACTGGTTGTAACAACTCATGAAATCGGGCCCCTCTGGTTTTCAAAGCCAAATATTATGGGGATTCATCTTCCCTGTTCAGACTGCCCAGTGTGGGAATCTGTTTCTCTGTCCTCTCTATGCCTATAGTGTGTCCATCCCTCCCACAGACAGTTCCATAAGTCCACTGTATCTTCACCCTTCTGACCCTCTTTGACATGGCCTCTTCTCTACATTTAGCGGTAGAGTTTATTCTGCTGGTCTTCAGATCATTTTCTGGGTTATTTACACTGTTATGGGTGCTATCTGGTTGTATTAGGAAGAGGTGAGTCTATGGCCCTCCTACCCGGCCATCTTCCCTGGTAGTTCTATTATGAGGTAGTCTTAGTATGAATGTATCTGTATACATACACAACACACACACACACACACACACACACACATCATTTCAAATGGTCAGTATTACATTAATAGTGAAAATGATAACCTAAAACCACTATTGAGTTCTGGACAAAACAGTAAAATTTTGAACCAAAAGAAAGAGATAAATTGTAATTATTTGCAAAATATTTAAGAAATTGAAATGAAACCATTAAAATTATCTTGTGAACCATTGAAGTGTCTGGAAGCAAGAAAAAATACAAAACTTGTTCATATAGCAATAATCAGATAATATATGTAGAAAATATTTCAGTCATATTAAAATATGTACCATAATCCTAAAAGATTATTTGATCTATGTAAAAATAGTAAAGGGAGAAAGAAGTTTTCACATAAGGTAAATGTGCCAAGCACTGCACTGGGAATTTTATCTGTAATAATCTCAAAATGATCCAGTAAAATAGGCACTATTATCTCTCCTTTATAAATGTAAGTGAAGCCCTAAATAACAAACTTGCACAAAATCACAGGATCTGAAAATATGTGATCAAGGATTCAAACCTTAGACTGAGAAATTACAAGGCACATATTTTTTTCCTCCATTGTGCTATAAAGTTTTCCAACAGTCTTTTTATGTTTAGTTATTTAAAATGAATTAACAAATCATTTTGTTTTTACTATATTGGTAGAAATTTATGATATAGTGGTTTTGTGAACCCTTACATTCCAGTTTTTGTGGATGTAGTCTGCAGTTAAAATCCTAAGTTTTTTAACCTTTTTTCATATCATGAATTTTTGAAAAAGTTATTTTAATAATTAAATGCATATATAAGTTTAATCCATTACCTTATTGTCTAGTAACCTCTCTTCTTGGTACCTTTCCTCTGGTCAGCATTCAAGATTACAAAGATTTTTTTTTAATCCTGCTTATGTGAGAACATCTCTCTTGACTTCTTGCAATAACACAAAGTTTAAAAATCTTAAGTTATATATATATTTTTTAAAAAACCTCCACCGTCCTTTTTTTCCTTCTAGTGTTTAGTGTTGTTGGGTATTAGAAGATGACCTGTTTTTCCTCTTTTGTGTTTAAAGTGAATTTATACTTGTGAGATTCTTCAGGCAATTTGAATATTTTACCAGATTACACCTCATTGTTGTTGATTTTTTTATTAGCTTTGCCTTTAGTTATTTATTTATTATTTAAAATAACTATTTATTTTAATTTGGTTTTTTATTTTTATTATACTATTTTCAATTGTACTGTTTTATTGTTTTATTTGGGTTCTATTTAGAATTGGAAAGAAATTTTAAGTGTTTTCCATGCTCATAGCTATACAAATAAAAGTAAAGTGCAAAAGAAAGAAAATGAGCAAAGTAAAAGACCAAAGAATTTAGAACCTAAGTGTAAGTTTGAGCTCCAGCTCTGCCACATATTAGGAGTATGGCTTAGGGCAAATCATATAGTCTCTAAAATTCACTATCCATGTCTGTAATATGATGATTATAACCCCTGCTCTAGGAACTAAGTAGATTAAATAGGAAGGCAGCTGTGACTGTATCCAGCCCATTGTCCCATCCAAATGACCAACCATTAATGAAAGGAAGAAGAAAGACATTTTAAGCATGAGCTACAATTAGCAAAATATTTTATATTAGGAAATCTAGTACAGTTGGAAGATTGCTGAAAAATCTGTAAGAAAATTTTTATTAACATACTGTCAAAAATTCCAAGTTTTATTCAGCTGTTAAGACCAGCTCTAGGGATGTCTGTGTGGTTCAGTCAGTTAAACATCTGTATTTGGCCCAGGTCATGATCTTGGAGTCCTGGGATCAGGCTCAGCGGAAGTTCTGCTTCTCCTCTTCCTCTGTATTCTCGCTCTTGCTCTCTTTCACTTTCTTTCAAGCAAATAAATAAAATCTTTAAAACAAAACAAACAAACAAACAAAAAAAACAGCTCTCTTGGGGTACCTGGATGGCTCATTTGGTTAAGCAGCCAATTCTTGAATTTCGCTCAGGTCATGATTTCTGGGTCTTGGGATCAAGCCCTGAATTGGGCTCCCCACTCAGCAGGGAGTCTGATCAAGAATTCACCCCCTGTCTCTGCTCCCCCCTACTCATTCCCTCTCTGAAGTAATAAATAAATCTTTAAAAAAAAAGATCAGCCCTCTTTGTCCTCTGAGATTTTGTTTGGTTTGTGAGCATATTTTACTCTCACACTTTAATTGCTATTAATGAAATGCCTGCCTTCATTATTAGGGAATAATTGTAATTTTGTTTCCTGTGAATTATGAATTTAAGTGTCCTTCATGCCTCAAACATGCTGTAATGGTTCAGACCCCATTGTCAACCTCACCGGTCTATAAGTATAGAAGACAAAGCTGTTTTCATTCAAAACAGCAGGAGTAAAGTACACGAACTCTGATACCTGGTGCTGTCATTTTACAATGCTGCAGTCTGAGTGCATTGTCATTTAATAGCACCAGCTAAACTGATCGCTATTTTTTATAATTCAAAAAAATTATACTAACAGGGTTTGAAGCCATGAAGAATTATAGTTTCTAATGACCAATTTTAACATGTTTTATAATCCATCAAAATGGGAATATTACCTTAGGGTACAATTTATTTTTCCTTATCATAAAATTCTACCATAGTTAGAACAGTCATATAAATAAAAAAATGAGTCCCTTGCAGAGGTAATGAAAGGAAAACCATTCAATCTTCCTTCTGATGTTTCATTCTGGCTTATTTGACAGCTGAAGACACCAAAGTGCAATCAAATGCCGTTAGCACAGTAATAAAAAATGTAAGCATTAAGCAAATTTGTCCACATGAAATAATTGACAGTGGTATAAAGATATTCAACTCAATGATTTATAAAATATAAGAATCTGATCTAAATTAATTTGGAATTACAAAACATGAGAAGCATATGCTACTTGGCAAACTAAGGAAGTAGAGTCATGTGTTTTCTATTTGTATTTATATTGTCTACATTTATTCCTTCTTAAAAGAAATAGAAATACGATGTTATGATTTTTAAAGAATGTTCTTAGTCCTGCTTCTCTGGTATTCTATTGAAATGTATAAATAGTCCTGCTCTCTGGGCACAAACAACTTCATACATGAGAAGCAGAGGCCAAAAGAGAAATGAAAAACAAAAGCATAGAATATTGATTAACTGAACCACAGGATTTAAATCAGCTTTTTTTTTAATGTCCCCTAATTAAAATTCAACACAAAGGTTTACTTGTGCAGGGGGAAAAATGATTTAAATTTAATTATGTTTATGAAAAAGGGTTTCTTTTTTCCCCTTTAAGAGTGATTTTTTTTTCAAAAAATTTAGTGATACAACTCAGAATGAGGATTTTTAAAAACAATGTAATTTACTCATTAAATTTATGCTAATGAAAGTCACTCTTTTAAGCTTAGGATTCTCAGTGTGATGAAAACAATCCAAGTGTGCACCATGGGATATTAGGCTACAATGTGTATACATAGAATTTTTCTACATGGGCAAGACTGTACTGCTGTGGATCAAGATAACTAATCTTGTCTGCCTAAAATTATACTTTAAAAGCAAAAGAAGTTTCTTAACCAACTGACAAAACACTGTTAAGTGATTTCTACTCATTTCAACAAAATTTTTTAAAAAGACAAATAATGAATGTGATGCTAGAAAATCTGTCCTCTTTCATCTGGAGTACAGCTTTTCTTTATTGGCATGATATGTCAGTATCAAATAAGTTTGAGGAATATTTAAGTTTTCATTATAGCAATGTCTCTGAAGATTTTGTGTATTTGAAATCTTTTATGTTATCATTTGCATAATTCATTTACATCAGTAGCATCATTAATTTCATTTTATAGCTTAGGGGTATAACAAGTACTCTTTGTTGTTTTTATTTATTTGTTTTCCTTTTAGTTTCTTTTGGAATTTATCTAACAAAATAGAATGTTATAAATACTTGCTTTGCATTAAGCCTACCAACATTTTTAAAATAGTTTTTCACTCCAGGGTTTATAAGCCATCAACAAAATATGAGGAAACATAAACTAATGTTTGTTGAATTAGAAAATTCTAAGAAAGATTTTATATACATTGCAATTTATTCATCACATTAGTACAGCAAAGTTTTTATTTTATACCTCAATTACAGATAATAAAACAGAATATCAGAGAGGTTAAGAAACTTGCCTAAAATCACGTGTGATTAGAAGTAAGAACTAGGTCAATAGCCGAGATCTATCTAGCTCTTAAAGATTGAATTCTTAATGTAAGTACCACATTAACTAATAAAAGGAGGAAAACCATATGATTTTTCAATTATATGGGTACAAAAATATTCAGTAAAAATGACTATTTGTAATTAAAAAATTAGGAAAACTAGAAATAGAGAGGAATTTTTATAATCTGATACAGTATATTTGCTGTAGGCTGATAGCAAACGTCATATCAACTGGTGATCCATAGACTTTCTTTTAAAAATCAGAAATAAGGATTAATGCTATCGCTATTTATATTAAACTTTATTTGTGATGTACTAGCTTAGAATTAAGGCATTAAGCACATGTTTTTTAGTTTGATGCAATCTTATTTGCTTCTTTTTGATTTTACTACTTGTGTGCTAGGTGTCATAACCAAAATAATTATTGCTAAGACCCATGACAAAGGGTCTTGTTATGCCCTGTTTCCTTCTATGAGTTTTATGGTTTTAGGTCTTACATTTAGCCCTTAATCTATTTAAATTTAACTTTTATGGTCATGTAAGACAGGCATCTAGTTTCACAGCTTTGCATGTAAATATTCAATTTTCCCAGCACAACTTGTTGAAGACTATCTTTTCTCCACTATTAGCTCTCTTGTGAAATATTAGTTAACTATATATTTTTGGGCTTATTTCTATATTCTTGCATCTGTTCCATTGGCTTATGGGCCTGTTTTAATGCCAATACCATATAATTTTGATCACAGTAGCTTTGCATGGGGAAGACTAATCCTCATAAAGTTTGTCTTTGAAAACCAGTGGGGGTGAATTCCTTGAGTCTGTAAAACTAGTTACGCTTGGAACCCGGAGTCAGGAGGGCCAGCAGCCTGCATGAGAGGCAACATAAAAACAGCAGTTTACACAAACATCAGGGGCAAACAGGTGACATACCTTTTTTTTTTTTTATGATTTCTGAATGTGTTGTGGGACTTCTTAGAAAATAAAGGAGATGGCAGGCCCCAGTTTCTTTCCTTGCCTTCCTAGCACAAGCAGAGATACCCATGGGAGGCAGGAGCTGCACAGATACATGCTACCTAACCTGCTAACAGTGCACCAAACCAAGGAGTTCTGAGGACTCACCCACTCCTAATCTGCTTGCCATGGCCATGGGCTCAGGGAAAATTTTCTTTAAAGTCACATGGTTGTACTGCCCAGCTGGCCTGGTGCAAAGCAGCCACCATGCTCAGCACACATCCACAGCACCATACCCAGCCAAGTGTCTGCAGCCAACCTCCTATATCTCACACAGCCTCATGCCCCAAGCTGTTAACATGCACCACACCCAGCCCCATTGCCCAGCTGCTCTCACTTGCCTTGCCTAGCCACATACCACCAGTGATGGTGCCCAGCAGGGAGCCCCAGGCCTCCACTGCTCCACCATGCCCAGCTATGTACCCTGCCCTGAACCCCCAGGCACCATCTCATATGCACTCAGATGGTAGGTGCACAGTTGCAGCTGCCCACATCACGCAGGCACCACACTGTGTCCAACTACATGCCCTACTCCCTTTGTATACCACACCCAACTTCATACATGCCCACCCCAGCACACAGCCCCTGGCCCCTGCAGCACTTCAGGGCACCTGGCATAGGACAAGGGACCTAGCACAAATTTTATAAACACCACCACCCGGCTCCCAAGTTCCCTTGCAGGAATGCCACCCCACAGCTGGCCTCCATGGGTTCCATTAGTAAAACAGAGAGTAAGCACAGCCTTCAACAAACAGAGTGAGTACTGATGACTGTACAGAAAGGAAAAATGACTCAGACACAATAGCACAGAGTTAGTGACATACACAAGATAATGTTTCAAAGTGCCAGTTTCTGGTAAATGGGGGACACTGCACTCTTCTGGGCATTCCAGGATATCTTCTTCATAAACTCATTACTTCCAAGAGAAGAAGACATAGCTGACACTTTTAACATAGAGAAATAGAGATAGACAAAATGAGGAGACAGAGAAATTTATTCCAAATGAAAGAATAGGACAAAATCACAGCCAGAGATGTAAACAAAACAGATATAAAAAACAAGCCTGATAAATAATTTAAACCAATGATCATAAGGATACTCACTAGAATTGAGAAAACCATGGAAGACATGAGAACCTTAACACAGAGTTAAGGAATTGCATAGTAGAAATAAAGGGCACAATAAATGAAATGAGAAACACTCCTGATGGAATGAACAGCAAGTTAGAAAAAGCAGAGGAACAAATTAATGACCTACAGGACAGGGTAATGGAAAGTAATAAAGCTGAACAAAAGAGAGAGAAAAGAATTAAGCAAACAATAATATACTTAGGAAACTGAAAGATTCCATCAAAAGTAATAACATTCTTATTATAGGAGACCCAGGAGAAGAGAGAGGAAGTGGGCAGAAAATTTATTTGAAGAAATGATAGCTCAAAACTTCCCTAATCTGGGGAAAAAACAGATATCCAGATCTAGGAAGAATAGAGAACCCCCAAAAGAGTCAAGAAAAGCAGACCCATGCTCAGACAAATTGTAATTAAATTTGCAAAGTATAGTGATATAAAGAAAAAAGTCATAAAAGCAGCAAGATAAAAGAAGTCCCTAACTTACAAGGGAAGACACATAAAGCTAGCTGCAGATCTTTCTGCATAACTTGGTAAGCCAGAAGGAGTGGCATGATATATTCAAGATGCTGAATGGAAAAAATCTGCAGCCAAGAATGCTCTAGCCAGAAAGACAGTCATTCAGAATAGGAGAGATAAAGAATTTCCCAAACAAACAAAAACTAAAGGTGTTCACAATCACTGTGAAGGTTAATGTAGAGCATGAAATCATCTATAATACCAGCCAGGGAGGCCTCTAGGGGCCAGGGAAGGATTCAGAGAAGGGTGTAGGCCTTTGGAATACCAAGGCCTGCATGACCACTCTGCCCTAGGAATGCCACTGGGAGTTGCAGTCCCCAAAGCTTTCTTAGCCCAAATAGCTGCTCTGCAATCTAAGAGATGTATGCATTGTCCCCTAGACTATGTTTAGGAGAACTCTTAGATCACACAGATTAGCATATCATATCTTTCCTTAAACAGATCCTACCAGTTCCAGTAAGACTCTATGTCACACATCATGTGCTTAAGAAACAGTGATAAGGATTTGTGATTATCCTGAAGGGCCAATAAAGGCAGTAACAAAGAAGAACAAAGGGTCTTCCTCTCTGATAATTGACCCCCTTGTCTTCTCCTCTTTCACAACAAAGTTTGGAGTAATCTTTCATCCCTTGGTACAGGGATTGTACCAATAATTACTCTGAATGTGAATGGACTAAATGCTCCAATCAAAAGACATAAGGTGTCAGAATGGATAAAAAAACAAAACCTATCTATCTGCCACTTGCAAGAGACTCATCTTATCCCTAAAGACAACTGTGGATTTAAAGTGAGGGCATGGAGAAATATTTATCATGCAACTAGGTGTAAAAAGAAAGCCAGAGTAACAATACTTATATTGGACAAACTAAACTTAAAAACAAGGAATGTAACAAGAGACAAAGAAGGGCATTATATAATCATAAATGGGACAATCCAATAAGAAAATCGAACAATTGTAAATTTTATGCACCCAATACGGGATTACCCAAATATATACAACAATAACAAACATGAAGGAACTAATTGATAATAATATGATAAAGGAAGGGGACTTTAACACCTTGCTTACATCAAGGGACAGATCATCTCACCTTGCTTACATCAAGGGACAGATCATCTAAGCAGAAAAGCAATAAGGAAACAATGGCTTTGAATGACACACTGGACCAGATGGACTTAACAGGTATATTCAGAACATTTCATCATAAAAGAGAAGAATACACATTCTTTTCTAGTGCACATGGGATATTCTCCAGAATAGATCACATATTATGTCACAAATCATCAACAAATATAAAAAGATTGAAATCATACCATGCATCTTTCTAAACAATGCTATAAAACTAGAAGTCAACGACAAGAAGCAAATTTGGATAGAACACACAAATATATGGAGGTTAAATAACATGCTACTAAATAACAAATGGGTAAACCAGGAAATTAAATAAATTTTAAAAATATACATGGAATCAAAGGAAATAAAAACACAATGATCCAAAAATTTTAGGATGCACCAAAAGTGGTCCTAAGAGGGAACAATATACCAATACAGGCCTACCTCAAAAGCAAGAAAAATCTCAAAAAAAAAACCAAAACCCTAAACTTTCACATAAGGGAGCTAGAAAAATAACAACAAATGAAGTCTAAAGCCAGCATAAGGAAAATAATAAAGACTGTAGCAGAAATAAAGATTGTAGCAGAAATAAAGGATATAGAAACTTAAAAAAAAAATAGTGAAACCAGGAGCTGTTTCTTAAAAAAAAAAAAAAAAAAAAAAAAAAAAAAAAAAAAAAAAAAAAAAAAAAAAAAAAAAAAAAAAAAAAAAAAAAAAAAAAAAAAAAAAAAAAAAAAAAAAAAAAAAAAAAAAAAAAAAAAAAAAAAAAAAAAAAAAAAAAAAAAAAAAAAAAAAATCAATAAAACTGACAATACTCTAGCCAGACTTATCAAGAAGAAAAAAGAAAAGAACCAAATAAATAAAATCACAAATAAGAGAGGAGAAATAATAATGAATACCACAGAAATACAAACAATTACAAGACAATATTATGAAAAACTTATGCCAAAATATTGGACTAACTGTAAGAAGTGTATAAATCCCTAGAAACATATAAGAAGAAACAGGTGAACTAGAGAGCTTTAACAGACCCATAATCAGCAAGGAAACTGAAGCAGTAATCAAAAATCTCCCAATAAACAAGATTCTAGAGCCAGATGGCTTCCAAGAGGAATTCTACTAAACATTTAAAAAAGAATACCTATTCTCCTAAAGTTGTTTCAAAAATAGAAATGGAAGAAAAACTTCCAAATGCATTGTATGAGGTCAACATACCTTGATCCCCAAACAAGACAAAGACCCTACCAAAAAAAGAGAATTATAGAGCGATAACCCTGATGAACATGGATGCAAAAATTTTCACCAAGAAACTAGCTAATAGGATCCAACAGTATATTAAAAGAATTATTCACCACACCCTAGTGGGATTTATCCCTGGGCTGCAAGGGTAGTTCAACAGCCACAAATCAATTAATGTGATACACTACATTAAAAAAAAAAAAAAAGGACAAGAACTACATGACCCTCTCAATAGCTGCAGAAAAAGCATTTGACAAAATACAGCATCCTTTCATGGTAAACACTCTCTGCAGTGTAGGGATAGAAGCAACATACCTCAATATCATAAAGCCAAATGCAAAAATCCCACAGCGAATGCCATCCTCATTGGGGAAAAACTGAAAGCTTTTCTCCTAAGGTCAGGAACCCAACAGAGATGTCCATTATCACCACCATTATTCAACATAGTTGTGGAAATCCTAGCCTAAGGAATCATACAACAAAAAGAAATAAATGGCATCCGAATTAGCAAAGAAGTCAAACTCTAACTCTTTGCAAATGACATGATACTCTATGTGTAAAACTCAAAAGACTCCACCCCAAAATTGCTAAAACTGATAAAGGACTGGAAGAACAAATATTTCAAAAATGTCTATGCTACAGAGAAATCTACACATTCAAAACAACCCTTATCAAAATATCATCAACTTTTCCCACAGAACTGGAATAAATAATCCTAAAATTTGTATGGAATGAGAAAAGGCCCTGAATAGACAAAGGAATATTGAAAAGGAAAATTGAAGCTGGAGGCATCACAATTCCAGACTTTAAGCTGTATTACAAACCTATAATCATCCAGACAGTATGGTGCTGGCACAAAAAATCACACATATTCAATGGAACAGAATAGAGAACCCAGAAGTGGACCCTTAGCTCTGTGGTCAACTCATTTGTGACAAAGCAGGAAAGGATATCCAATGAAAAAAAGACAGTGTCTTCAACAAATGATATTGGGAAAATTGGACACTCACATGCAGAAGAATGAAACTGGACCACTTTCTTATACCATACACAAAAATAAACTCAAAATGGGTGAAAGACCTAAATATGAGACAGGAATCCATCACAATTCTAAAGAACACAGACAACAACCTCTTTGACCTCAGTTACAGCAATTTCTTGCTAGACAAGTCTCTAAAGGCAGAGAACTTCATCAAGATTAAAAAAAAAAAAATTGAACAGCAAAGGACATAGTCAACAAAACTAAAAGGCAACCTATGGAATGGAAGAAGATAAATGCAAATGAGAAAGGGCTGGTATCCCAAATCTGTAAAGAACCTATCAAACTCAACATCCAAAAGATAAAAATCCAGTCAATAAATGGCAGAAGACATAAACAGACATTCCTCCAAAGAAGACATACAAATGGCCAACGGACACATGAAAAAATGTTCAACATCACTTGGCATCAGGGAATTACAGATCCAAACCATGATGAGATACTACTTTACATCTGTCAGAATGGATAAAATTAACAACTCAGGAAACAACAGATGTTGGCAAAGATGCAGAGAAAGGAGAACACTCTCACACTGTTGGTGGGAATGCAAACTGGTACAGCCACTCTGGAAAACAATATGGAGGTTCTTCAAAAAGTTAAAAATAGAGCTACCCAATGACGCAGCAGTTGCACTGCTAGGTATTTATCCAAAGAATACACAGTGATTCAAAGGAGCATATGCACCCCAATGTTTATAGCAGCTATGTCCACAATATCAAAATATGGAAAGAGCCCAAATGGTCATTGACAGATGAATTGATAAAGATGTGGTGTATATATATTTAATGGAATATTACTCAGCCTTAAAAAAGAATGAAATCTTACCATTTGCATTTGCAACAACATGGATGGAACTAGAAGGTATTGTGCTAAGTGAAACAGGGCAGTCAGAGAAAAACAAATACCATATTATTTCACTCATATGTGGAATTTAAAAAAAAAACCAGATGAACATAGAAGAAGGGAAGGAAAAATGAAGATGAAAATTAAGAGAGAGGCAAACCATAAGAGACATTGAACTCTAGGAAAAAAAGAGAGTTCATGGAGGGGTGGAGGGGAATGGGGATGGGATAACAGGGTGATGGGTATTGAGGGCACTTGATGTAATGAGCACTGAGTGTTATATGCAATTGATGAATCACTAAATTCTACCTCTGAAACTAATTTTAAAAAGTGAAAGAAAAAAAAAAAGATTCTCAGGTTCTACCAAGATGGCAGAGGAGTAGGGGACTCCTTTTCAATTGGTCCCCTGAATTTAGCTAAAAATCTACCAAGCCACTCTGAATACCCATGAAATCAGCCTGAGATGTAAGATGATACACATCTGGATCTCTATGGGGGCAGAGGATCATCAGTTGAGAGGTACAAAAGACAGAGTTGGGATTGCACAGAGAGACATAGGAGGATAAACAGAAAAGGGAAGGGAGCCACCAGAAACTAGCCACCGGAAAGTAATACCCCAGTACAAAAGCACCCTGCACTTGGGGACCAGAGATAGCTTGGAGACCAGTAGCTGCAAGACAGAAAGGGATGGATAAAAGCACTCAAACAGAACAAACAGAACAAAGGGGACGACAGTGTCCCCATAAAACTGTAAAACCCCAACACCAGGGGAAAACAGTATATTAAGCTCCTGCTGTTGCCTCGCAGCCTGTATATTTCTTAGATACAACTTCTCTCTCTCTCTCTTTTTAAATTCTTTCTCATGTTTCTTGTTCGTTTGCTTTTTTCTAATCTACTTATCATTTCAACCAGATGCTTAATACAACATATTCCATATTAATTTTTTCATACATATGCCTTCTTTTTCTTTTTGTAGATTGATAGGTAGATACAAGCTTCAATGTAGTCCTTTTTTCCCTATTTAATAATACCTTTAGATATATACCAGTTTTAATTTCCCTGTATCTCTGAGAAGTAGAGTTCTCTAACAAAGAGAACAAAATACACCCAGGAAGAACTGAAATGCACTTCTCATGCACACTGAGGGATTCTAGCCACCTTCCCATCACCCCACCCCTTTTATTTTGAGTTCCTTTTAGTTTGTTTTGTTGTTGCTTTTTTGGCCATTTTTTTGTTTGTTTGTTTTTTGTTTTCGTACTTTATAAATCTTACTCTTGGGTCTCATCTTGGCTTTTCTTTTTTTTCTTTCTTTTTGGCAGTGACTTCTGATTGCTCTGAACCTTCCCAGGGTGCACCTTGCCTAGACTGTGGTTGATATTTTTGGCTGTATAGCCCCTCAACCACAGCTCAACAGAGGAGGAGGACACAGAAACAGTGGCTTCTCCTGCAGATCTAAGGGATATGGATCTAAGCAAGATGTCAGAAATAGACTTCAGGGTAGCAGTTATGAAGACAATAGTCAAGCTGGAGAAAACTATTAATGGCAACATAGATTAACTAAGTGCAGAAATGAGAGCAGATCTGGCAGGACTTAAAAATTGTATCAATGTGATACAATTTAATATGGATATTCTAATAGTTGGGGTAAGTGAGGCAGAAAAACAAATTAGTGATCTTGAAGACAAACTGATAGAAAAGAAGGAGCAGAAGGAGGCCTGGAACAAATAGCTTAAATACATGAGGACAGATTTAGATAAATAAATGATGCCATGAAGTGTCCCAACGTCAGAATTATTGGGATCCCTGAGGGGGTGGAGAGAGAGATAGGACTAGAAAATATATTTGAACAAATCAGAGCTGAGAACTTCCCTAATCTGGGGAATGAAACAAGCATTGTTGTCTTAGAGGCAGAGAGAATACCCCCTCAAAGATCAAGGAGAGCAGACAAACACTCAGGCATGTAATAGTAAAACTTGCAAATCTTAGAACCAAGGAAACCATTTTAAGGGCAGTTAGGTGGAAGAGACTCCTTACGAACAGAGGGAGGAACGTCAGAATAACATCAGACCTGTGTACAGAGACCTGGCAAACCAGAAAGGGCTAGTAAGACATATTCAGGGTATTAAATGAGAATAAGCTGTCAAGAATTCATTATCTGGCAAGGCTGTGATTCAGAATGGATGGAGATATAAGGAGTTTCCAGGACTGGCAGAAACTGAAAGAAAATGTGACCACTAAGCCAGCCCTGCAAGAAATATTAAGGGCATTCTATAAAAGGAGAAAGACCCCAGGAGTGATACAGAACAGAGATATACAGAGACAATCCACAGAAATAAGAACTTCACAGGCAACATGATGACAATAAAATCTTATCTGTCAGTAATCACTCTCATTGTGAATGACCTAAATGCTCCCATAAAAGGACACAGGGGTGCAGATTAGTTATAAAGATAGGACCCATCCATATTCTGTCTATAGGAGACTCATTGTGAACCTAAAGATAAATCCAGACTGAAGGTGAAGGGATGGAGAATTATCTTTCATACCGATGGACCCCAAAAGAAAGCTGGGATAACAATTCTCATATCAGATTAATTTGATTTTAAGCTAAAGACTGTAGTTAGAGATTCAGAAGGACATTATAGCATTCTTAAAGGGTCTATCCAACAAGGGGATCTAACAATTGTAAATATCTATGCTCTCAACAAGGGAATAGCCAAATACATAAGCCAACTGTTAACCAAAATAAAGAAGCATATTGATAATAATACATTAATAGTAGGAACCTTCAGCACTCCACTCTGAGCAATAAATAGATAATCTAAGCAGAAAATCAACAAATAAACAAGAGGTTTTTTTTAAGACTTTATTTATTTATTTGACAGAGATCACAAGGAGGCAGAGAGGCAGGCAGAGGGAGAGGGGGGAAGCAGGCTCCCTGCTGAGCAGAGAGCCTGATGCAGGGCTCGATCCCAGGACCCTGAGATCATGACCTGAGCCGAAGGCAGAGGCTTAACCCACTGAGCCACCCGACACGCCATAAACAAGAGTTTTGAATGATGCACTGGAACAGTAGGACCTCATAGATATATATAGAACGTTCTACCTTAAAAAACAGAATGAATGCTCATTATTTTCGAGCACGCATGGAGCTTTCTCCAGAATAGAGCACATACTGGGTCACAAATCAGGTCTCAACCATACCAAAATATTGAGATTATTCCCTGTGTATTCTCAGACCACAATGCTTTGAAACTGGAACTCAATCACAAAAGAAAGTTTGGAAGAAATTCAAACACTTGGAAGTTAAAGACCATCCTGCTCAAGAATGTCTGGGTCAACCAGGAAATCAAAGAAGAACTTAAACAATTCATGAAAACCAGTGAGAATGAAAGACACATTGATCTAAACCTATGGGATAGGATACGGCAAAGGCAGTCCTAAGGGGGAAATACATAGCCATCCAAGCATCACTCAAAAAAAAAAAAAACAAAAAAACCTGAATACAAAAAATATCTTTACACCTTAAAGAACTGGAGAACCAACAACAAATTACACCTAACCTATGTACAAGAAGGGAAATAATTAAGATTACAAAAGAGATCAATGAACTAGAAACGAGAAATATAGTAGAACACATTAATGAAACGAGAAGATGGTTCTTTGAAAGAATTAGTAAGATTGATAAACCACTGTCCAGACTAATCCAAAAGAAAAGAGAAAGGACCAAATTAATAAAATTATGAATGAAAGAGAAGAGATCATGACTAACACCAAGGAAATAGAAAGAATTATCAGAAATTATTATCAACAGTTATATGCCAATAAGTTAAGCATCCTAGAAGAAATAGATGCATTCCTGGAAACCTATAAACTTCCAAGACTGAAACAGGAAGAAACTGAAAACCTGAATAGGCCAAAAACCAGTAATGAAATTGAAGCAGTGATCATAAACCTCCCAAAAAACAAGATTCCAGGGCCTGATGTATTCCCTGGGGAATTCTACCAAACATTCAAAGAAGATATAATACCTATTCTTCTGAAGCTGTTTCAAAAAATAGAAACAGAAGAAAAATTTCCAGACTATTTCTACAAGGCCAGCATGACCTTGATCACCAAACCAGGCAAAGACCCCATCAAAAAGGAGAATTTCAGACCAAAATCCCTCATAACTACGGATGCCAAAACTCTCAACAAGATCCTAGGTAATAGAATCTAACAGTACATTAAAAGGATTAGCCACCATAACCAGGTGGATTTATCCCTGGAATGCAAGGGTGGTTCAACATTTGGAAATCATTCAATATGATAGAACAAAATAATGAGAGAAGGACCACATGGACCTCTCAATTGATGCAGTAAAAACATTCAGCAAAATACAGCATCCTTTCCTGATTAAAACTCTTTAGAGTGTAGGGATAGAGGGAACATTCCTCAACTTCATAAAATCCATCTATGAGAAATCCATAGCAAATATCATTCTCAATGGGGAAAAGCTGAGAGCCTTTCCCTTAAGATCAGGAACATAGCAAGGATGCCCACTCTCACCACTATTGTTCAACATAGTACTAGAAGACCTAGAAATGGCAATCAGACAACAAAAAGGGGAAAAAAAGGTATTTAAATAGGAAAAGAAGAATTCAAGCTCTCCCTCTTCACAGATGACATGATACTTAAAGTGGAAAATCCAAAAGACTCCATCCCCAAACTACTAGAACTCATACAGCAATTCAGAAATGCGGCACGATACAAAATTAATGCACAGAAACCAGTTGCTTTCTTATACACTAACAATGAAAATGCAGAATGGGAAATTAGAGAATCAATTACAATTACAATAGCACCAAAAACCATAAGATACCTTCTAATATACCTAACCAAAGAGATAAAGTATCTATACTCTAGGAACTACAAAACACTCATGAAAGAAATTGAAGAAGACACAAAAAGATGGAAAAACATTCCATGCTTATGGTTCAGAAGAGCAAACATTGTTAAAATATCTATGCTGCCCAGAGCAATCTATAATTTCAACACCATCCTGATCAAAATACTGACAGCATTTTTCGAAATGCTGGAACAAACAATCCTAAAATTTTTATGGAACCAGAAAAGACCTTGAATCACCAAGGAAATGTTGAAAAAGAAAAACAAAGCTAGGGACATCAAGTTGCCTGATTTCAAGCTATGATCAAAGCTATGATTTCAAAGCTGTGATCACCAAGACAGTATGGTACTGGCACAAAAACAGACACATGGAACAATGGAACAGAATAGAGAGCCCATATGTGGACTCCCAACTCTATGGTCAACTAATCTTTGACAAATCAGGAAAAAATATCTAATGGAAAAAGACAGTCTCTTCAATAAATAGTGCTGGGTAAATTAGACAGCTGTATACAGAAGAATGAAACTCAACAATTCTCTTACACTACACACAAAGATAAATTCGAAATAGATGAAAGACCTCAATGTGAAATAGAAATCCATCAAAATCCTAGAGGAGAATTTAGGCAGTAACCTCTTCAACATTGGCCCCAGTAACTTCTTTCAAGATACATCACCAATGGTAAGGGAACAAAAGTGAAAATGAACTTCTGGGACTTCATCAAGGTAAAAAGCTTCTGCACAGCAAAGGAAACAGTCAACAAAACAAAGAAGCAACCCACAGAATGGGAGAAGAAATTTACAAATGACACTACAGACAAAGGGCTGATACCCAAGGTCTATAAAGAACTTCTGAAACTCAACACCCAAAAAACAAATAATCAAATCAAAACATGGGCAGAAGACATGAAGAGACACTTCTCCAATGAAGACATACAAATGGCTAACAGACACATGAAAAAATGTTCATCATCATTAGCCATCAGGGAAATTCAAATCAAAACCATATTGAGATACCACCTCACACAAGTTAGAATGGCAAAAATTGACAAGGCAAGAAACAATAAATGTTGGAGAAGTTGTGGAGAAAGGGGAACTCTTTTACACTGTTGGTGGGAATGCAAGTTGAGTGCAGCCACTTTGGAAAACAGTTTGAAGGTTCCTCAAACAATTAAAAATAGAGCTACACTATGACCCAGCAATTGCACTATTGGGTATTTACCCGAAAGATATGGATGTAGTGAAAAGAAGGACCATATGCACCCCAATGTTCATAGAAGGATTGTCCACAATATCCAAACTGTGTAAAGAGCTGAGATGCCTTTCAACAGACGAATGGATAGAGAGAATGTGGTCCATATACACAATGGAACAGTACTCAGCCATCAAAAAGGATGGATACCCAACTTTTGCATCAACATGGGTGGGACTGGAGGATATTAGGCTAAGTGGAATAAGTCAAGCAGAGAAAGTCAATTATCACATAGTTTCAATTCTTTGTGGAACATAAGGAATAGCATGGAGGACATTAGGAGAAGGAAGGAAAAAATGAAGGGGGGGGTGGGGAAAATCAGAGTGACAAACCATGAGAGACTATGGATCCCAGGAAACAAACTGAGGGTTTTAGAAAGGTTGGAGTCAGAAAAATGTAGAAGGGAGAGGGTTTGGGGGGATGGGTGAACCAGAGGATGGGTATTAAGGAGGGCATGTATTACATGGAGCACTGCGTGTTATATGCAAACAATGAATCATGGAACACTACATCAAAAACTAATAATGTATTGTATGGTGACTAAAATAACATAATAATTAATTAATTAATTAATGTTAAAATGTTTTAAAAAGGATTCTTTCTCTCCCTCAGTGCCTCCCCCCTCTTACCCGTTTCTAAGAAAAAAAAAAAAAAAAGACAAAATGTAAAGTGAGAATATCAAGCATTGTAGAGATTTTATAAAGGAAATTCTTATATAATGACAGTGGATATATGAATTGGTGTAAGAATTTCAAAGGTCCATTTGGTATTAACAAGTACAAAGGGAAGTATACTTACCCTAAGACCCAGTTACACTATTATATAGCAAAAATATCACTCTTGGTTTATAATTTCTGCAAACGTGTAAGAGACATGCACAAAAATATTCATAAGAGAAACATATGTTGGAAGTCCTTTTAGAAACACCAAGCACTCTTGTTAGTACCTTCAATTTATACATTTTTCTTTCTCCTTCCACTTAATGGAAATAAATGTTACGACAACAGCAACTTAGATTTGTAAGTCACTTTAGAATTTGCAAGGCACTATTTCACTTAATATCTATGACAATCCAATGATGTCAGTGGTGTTAAGGAGAGAGTAGTAGAAAAGGCATAACTCATATTGTCCAGGAGACTTACTCTACATGGGTGAATAATCTACGGAAGATATTAGGATTTCATTTTATATGTAAGTAAATGAAATCTCAGAAAGATTAACTGCATTCTCCCATGCTAGGACAAGTAGATGGTACAGTTAGAATTTAATCCATGCTCTTGTCATTATTGTAAAATAGCTTAGCAACAACAAAATAAATATCTCAAAGAAATTAAAATTTAAATATAATGAAGTAAGGACTTTTAAAATGCTAGTGATTTCTATACAACTAAGGCCAAGTTAGAAAAAAAAATCTCTTGTATAATTTAGAAAAGTCTTAGAAATGATCATGTAAGATAAGGAAGTAGAAACCTGAGTTTTCCATTTATGAAACTGCAAAGACATATGATAATATTCCATACTCCAGCATAGATTTTTGTCTTCATTGTCAATATTCATGCAATAAAACATCTTTTTTTTTCCTTCTAGGTGATTTTTTTGAAATTACTGAATTTTTTTAAAAGCTTAAAGTCAAAAAATACTTACACCATTAAAGAGAACAGGTAAAATCATTGCTTTTTTTATTTGTTTGTTTTTAATCTCTTTGTTTAATTCTAAATGTGAGAGAAAGTATTATTTTGTTGTAAAGACCATTCAATGATTAGAGAACGGAATTGAAATTCAAAGATTTCATCCAAGCCAAACTCTAAAGATTTCAATTATGTCTCCTTGAAGGCATTGGCTAAGTACTTTGCTACAATAGTTAGTCCCAGATATCACAGCTGGAAATATTGCCTGCATTCAATGTCACATGACGTAGTTGCTTAATTAGTACTCTTCAAGAAGGAGCACTTGGTATTTCTAGAAGGTTTTGAGTCCTGTGGTCCTCTAAATATGAAACATACTAAGTTGAAGTTACCTTAGGGTAGAGAAACAAGAGTAGAGAGCAAATAAAGGAAGTTGAAAAAAAATGAAATCTTTCTTTGGTCATCAAAAAACTTCAGTTCAGGTCCAACATTTTCCACAAGTTCTGTGGTTGTAGACAAGTTTTCTAAAATTGTCTGGACTCTATTTTCTCATTTATAGATCAAAATGACAATTCCTACCTTATCTACAAAAGAAGTTTACCATTAGGATTGATAGAGCTAATAATAAGAATTTATTTTTAGGGGTGCCTGGGTGGCTCAGTGGGTTAGAGCCTCTGTCTTCAGCTTAGTTCATGATCCCGGGGTCCTGGGATCGAGCCCCACATCGGCCTCGGTGTTCAGCGAGGATCCTGCTTCCTCTCTCTCTCTCTGCCTGCCTCTCTGCCTACCTGTGATCTCTGTCAAATAAATAAATAAAATCTTTAAAGAAAAATAATGAATTTTTAATTTATATGAAGTTTTCAATACACATTGAAAATGTTACTATAATAACATGAAAGACTTGGGCACCCAGGTGGCTCAGATGGTTAAGCGACTACCTTGGCTCAGGTCATGATCCTGGAGTCCCAGGATCCCTTCCCATATTGGGCTCCCTGCTCACCAGGGAGTCTGCTTCTCCCTCTGACTTTCCCTCCTCTTGTGCCCTCTCTCTCTCTTATTCTCAAATAAATAAAAATAATAATAATATGAAAGGCTTAACTCACAGGACTTCTTGTAAGTTTTAAATGTCTTAATGTAGTTGAAAATCCCGTCATTGATTCATGAACAAATTTTCATTCTATCAATAAATACAATTGAGTACATGTAGTACGGCAGGTCTTATGTTAGATACTGATAATGTATTAAACAGGAAAGTACAGTTTGTTGAACTCAAAGCCTAGGATAGGAGAGAGACAAGCAAGCAAATGATAATAAAAAGTGTTTGCTAAATGCAGTGTTGGCTTTAGAAGCACTTAAAATTGGAAGACCTCACATAAGAGGTGATATTTGAGCTGGATCCCAAAGGAGGAAGAGGTTTAGGCAGGCATAAATACAGAAAGGCCAACTCAGTGTCAGAAAACAATACATGCCGGACGTCATGTGGCAAGAGAAATGTGTTATCTTCTAAAGAAACAACATAAAGGAAAAATAAATGAACAGATACTAGTTTGTGGATTGTCCTGAATGTTATACAAAGAATTTGGAACTTTATCTTGAAATGATGGATTATAACTGAACAATTCTAAAGAAAGAAATGAAAACTGGGTTTGTATTTTTAGGAATGGCACTCTATACACCATAGAAAGAATCAGCTGCATAGGAAAACACCTGGAGTTTTCAGTTAAAAGACACTGCGGAAAACAAAGCGAAACATAATGAAGATCTAAACCACGGTGTTAGCACTGAAGGTAAAAAAGAAGGGTAAGATTATAGAAAAATCTGGAAGGAGAGTCAACAGGTCCCTGTTAAATTAATTAGAGGAAAGGGAAGAGTCAAGGGCGGTGTAAAACCAACAATAATAAGGACAAATGAGTGTGTTTGAATTTGGCCTTGATAGAGTGAATCATGTTTAATTTACTGATCGCCTAAAACCTAGACACAATTCTATATATGTAAGCATCAATTTTTCATATACATGAATATTACTATAGATATATTGCTGTGCATTTTGGTCTAATGAAAACTTCTACTTCCTTTTCAATGTAGATTATTTTATTCCGATTTATGAAAATTTTTATGTCCTGATCCTATTAGATCCAGTGTTGGCATTGCTTCTATTATACTATTTTACTTAATTCCAGACCTTTTTATCCTATCCTGGGACTTTTAAGATTTACTTACTAGAAATTTTTAAATTTTATTACACATATCTAAATAAAGTCTTAAATAAAGATGTTCTTGTAAAGAAAGAAATATTTCTGAAAAATATTAAGTCTGCCATACTATTCCACAAATGGCTCCTCTGCTACCCATGTAATCAGATTTGCTCTGTGCCTCTGACATATAGCACCTCCTTGGAAGGCGTTTTATTCTGCGCCCTGAGTATTGGCAGAAAAGGAAGAATTTGCAGTTTTCATATGACCTTTAAAAATCTCTGCCACATCACAAACACCTTAAGCTTCAAGCTTAGCCAACGATGTGATTTCAAATGTTCTCTCCAGATTCAGCCTTCTGGACTTTTAAAACTTAATAGGTTCACACTATAAGTCAAGGTGGCAATATTACTAATATTATCTTGTCATGATTAGTTTCTGACACAGAAGTTTTTTACATAATCAGCAGCACTAAACATATTTGCTATCACATTTTGTTCACTTTTTCAATACAGTTTCATAACTTGATAAAATGACTGGCACAAAAATGTCTGATAAATATATATTGGATACATGAATGAATCAATTAATATCAATATTATAAAACATCTGGTCATTTTTATTCAGATAATTTTGTATGTGTCCACATGATAACATATAGATATTTTAAAAACCCCATGGCATTTATCAGTCATAGTTCTTGCTGAAAACTAATAGACTCCTACTCGGGTTGTCTAAAATAGGGTTCACAGAATCCAAGGCAGTCTTGGCAAAGGAGAAGCAACTGATGGCTCTGGGGTGATCCAGCCAGAAAAGGATACCATGGCTCTACATAACTCCTGTGCTGGGTACCAGGGACATGGCTTCACACAGCTGAGAGCCGCCGGACGCCGCTGAAGTACCCTAAACTGCTATTGCAGGCTACCCCCGAGGTTTTATTAGTTTCTTCCTCTTTGTATCATTCACTCAAGTTACAAGAGGAGAGAAGAGGAAGTTTTTTGCGGCAAGAATTTGATTGATTAACTGTAGATCACATGTCCAAATCTTGGCTCCCAGGATTTTTCCTCTCAGGTTCTATGGTGGGAGGGGGGCATTGCATCTGACTGGTATTACACACGGTAGAGATTACTCCATAAATGAGAGGAGAGAGTACTTTGAGATGTAAGACATAGTATGTTAGGAAGGCTATAGTTACAGGATGCTGTGTGCTTGTGTGTGTGTGTGTGTGTGTGTGTGTGTGTACAGGCCACAGGTAGGGTTGTAGGACATTCATGGAACTGCAAAACCTCACTAAAGCTATGACTCTTACTACATCACTTATCACAGTGGGTCACAGTTTCTGTTCCCTCGAGTGAGTTCCTTCAGGTCAGGGAAGATAAATAGATTCTTTAAAGAGTGAAATTAATTAAATTAACTATATTAATAATAAAATAACTATGGACTCTTAAAAACAACCTGAGGGTTTTGAAGGGGCAGAGGGTGGGAGGTTGGGGGAGCCAGGTGGTGGGTATTATGGAGGGCACGCACTGCATGGAGCACTGGGAGTGTTGTAAAACTATGAACTCTGTTACGCTGAAAAGAAATGAAATTAAAAAAAAATTGAAAAAAAATAATAAAACAACTTGTTCTCCTGTACTTGATGAATAATACATACCCTATTTTATATAAAAATTCACATATATATGATTTTAAGATGCCCTTTGGGCATTTCCTTTCTAATTATTTTTTAAGATCTTATCATGATAACCCCTAATCAAAGGGGGCTTATGAAAATTAAGAAATAATTGTATTTTGTTGATTCCAAATAATCTATATCCTGAAATGTCTTTGGGTCACAAATGTCCAGCAGTCCCAAGATGCCCACTTCATACAGGAATTTTACCCAATAATCTTCTGTGCCTTAAGACCCGAAAACTGATATTTTAGTCCCCTCAATCTAATAATGCTCAGGAGAGGGGCTTCAATTGTCTTTGTTGTTTTTAATAGAAATGCATTATCTTTACCTCTCTAGCAACCTTCTTTATAAATTGTTGTTTTGTATTTGTGGTCTGTATAAAAATGAATGGTAGGGCTCAAATCATATTTGAGAGCTCAAAGTTCAGCCAAAAATTCAATTATGTAAATTAGAAAAGAAATGCCAGGGAATGAAAGCTAACCACTCAGTGTTCCTCAATTCAGGTCAGGGGTAGGGGTGGAGGGCTGTAAAGAAGGAAAGGAAAAGAGCTTTGCTCTAACATTGGGAGGAGAATAAATATTTTTTACATTCAGTCTTGTGGTAATAAGGATGATCATCTGCAGTGCCTTCCATCCTAAATTTATCTACAGCCATCATTTGAACCATTGATCTGCAAGTGTGCTTTGTACTCTCAAGGTGGCTATGCTGCACAAAGGGCCCTGTTCTTTCATTTGTGTGGGTATAGATTTGTACTGCTGAACAAACAAAACAAGGCAGAAAACAAGCAATCAATGAACCCTGGGGGTAGGGCTTAAAAGACAGACAACTGGATGATGGCTGGGCATTGGCACACAGACTAAAGGGTTTATTTCTATGAATGCACATTTCAGTTTGAAAAAGACCTTTGGAAAACTGGGTTTAGATGGAACTTAAGAGATAGCTTTTTTTGTATTTTGTTTTGTTTTAATACTGGCTTTATGGATTCTATGGGACTCAAGAAATGTATCTCAGGAGCTGCTTCAGGGATGGGAACATAGGATGTTGGACTCAGGGGTCCTCATCACCTTATCTTAACAAACACAACATTTTGTTTGAACACATTAATTTTCCACTTAATTGCAGAATAGGTTTCTGTGCTAAGGAACTGTTTTTAAAATCACTTGTCTAGTTCAAGTGAATACTTCATTTTTTTCATAAAAAAATATAAATTTTACAAGTTGAAAAAAGAGAGGATGAAAAGGTTTAGTGGACCAAGTACCACAGCTGGTATTAATAGAGCTGGGACTAAAAATCCTATTCTTATTTCCTACCCTATGTGTTTACCACCAGGTCAATTTATCTTTTATTCAATTCACTAAGTCCTAGTCATTCCATCCTTGATATTCACCAAAGCACTCTCAGCAGAAAAATCTGAGAAAGAGATCTTGAACTCTGCATTGTTATTAAATAAATAACAAGGATATTTGATGTAATATATATTTGATATATTTGAACAATAAAGATACTTGATAACTTTGGAAATTTATTTGGAAAAGATACAAAGATATGTATGAAACTCTTCTGTTAAAATAAGTAGCCAATGACTCTCAAATTTGCCTCAGTTAAACTTTAAGGAAAGATCTACAAAGAAAAGAATATTTCTATGTATAAAGAATAATGGCTAAGAAGAGGAAAATTGTTGCAAACCGAGGAAAGAGTATACAAAGACAGGAAAATATGTTAAGTGCGCTGATGTATCAGTGAGAGAATAAAATCAGTGAATGATTAAAGTAAATGTGTTCAGGTGATATTGACAGACCATTTGGAATACAAGACATGGTTCATATAAGGTACTACCTTGCCATTGTAAGAATGCTGACATATGAGGAAATGATAAATTCCCAGAATGCTTTTCTGTCTACAGGTTAATACCCAAGGTCTTCCTGTATAGGAAAAAGTTTAAGTGATCTTTTGTAGACAGTTATTTCCCTACTGTAACCATGAGGACCATAAGCTATTTGCCAGATGAGAGGACAGTTTATGCCTCTGCCCTCCCTAAATGACATGCATATTTTACTATAAGCTCTTGCCTGTCTGGTTTGTCTCAGTAACTAATGGACCTCTGAGCCCAGGCAACCATGCCACTCAATTTTAGTCAATCAGGCTCCATTTTTCATCCTGTTTTCAGGTCACATTTGCTTTATTTAAAGCAGTTGTGTTGGATCAGCTAAAACCCAAAGCATTCAATGAAAGCCTTAAGCATGTGACCACAATTTCATATAAATATCTCTGACTCAAAGCTTTATTATAAAGTGCCACATTCACACACTTTCCATCAGTATACAGTTCAGAGGGACTGCTTAGGTAGGTAACAGTTGTCCATGCTGTCAATTAACATTGCAGGTCATTGAATAAGGTCAAGATTAGAGAAGCTATAGCGTTTTATTACAGATCTTCTGTTTTTTAAGGTAAATTATTATAAGCTAGGAAAAATAGTCCTGATTAATATTTTAAAATAAGGAACTTATCTCTGGACGCTTCTATTTTTCTTTCACTATAACTCTGCCAAATCTAGTAACTAATAACCTAAAAAGTAACTAGGAAAATGGACGGAACAAAACAACTAGCCTATAAAAATATTCTAGTAATTTAATATATTGCAATTGCTTAAATTATTAACACATGCTTGTCCTAAGGACATATATTCAAATTGGAAAGCATTGTTGTGACATGAAAAGTTGGAAAAACAATATGGAAAATCTACATGATACTTATTCTTTTTGAAAGAGCAGTTAGAATTATCAGCCCTCTGACATCCCATTGGGCATTAGCATTAGCAACATCACTGTAGTACAGCCAAAACCAAAATCTAACAGAGTGGAAGGCAGAGCCAGAGCAGAGGACTAACGGGGAAATAATTTAAGTAGAAGCTAAGAAGAACAGCATCTAGGGACAGTGATAAATTTGATATATGTCTAGAAGACAGTGATAAGAGGGGACTTTGTGGTCTTTGCACTTTACTATTGATCTGCTTGCTGGGCTATTTAATGTGTCTTGTAATAATACATTATTTCCCCAGCTTCAGACTTAAAATGTGATAGTAAAAATTAATAGAGTAAAGACTATTTTTCTCCTTTCTTGTGCATTTTTACTATACTGCACTTGTCATGGGAATAGTAAGAAGTTACACACATTAAATAGCCCTCTTATGAGCTATGATGATTAGTAGTTTGAGCATCAGCAAAAGGGTGTGGATAATCCTAACAAGTTAACAAAGAGCCTTCGTCCTACTCTCTTGAATTCTAAGCATCCTTGACTGCATGAATTTGTGGAGTGAATTTAGGCTTTGGAATCAGACAGACCAAGCTTAGGGAAGTTATTTAACCTCATTCAGTTCATCATAAAATCGGAATAATAAGATGTAACTCATAGAGTCATTGGGAATATTATATAGTGGAATGTTGCAGAGAAAGTGTTTAATAAGTACCTGACACTCACAATATGGTAGCTATCATTATCTATTAAAGAAGCAGAACATAAAGAATAAATATTTATAAGTCAGCGTTCTAAGTCCTGGTTGTGCATCAGAATCATCTGTGGAAATATTTTAAACTAGAGATGCCATCCAAGAAATATTTATTCAGTAGGCACAGTGCAGTCATTTCTATTTTTCAAAGAACTACATGGGTGACCCCTCTGATCAGCCAGGAGTGATAGACAATCTTACAAAAGTATTTTCATCGTCAAAGAACTCAACTTTAAAAGTGGAGAAGACTTTAATGAAGATCAGCAACTCTTTTGCTCCCCTGCCAATTGCCATCATATTGTGTACATCACATAGAAAAGGTTGTATGCATATAAAGGCTGGCAGTTACATCTGGCAAAGGAGATTTTTCTAAGTGAAAGATAAATATTTTAACCAACAGCCAGGCAACTAAGTTCATCTCTGTATGACTCTGAGCATTGTTAGGGCTGCAGTCAAAAATTTAAAAATGGGAACCTGAACTCAAAACATCTGGCCTGTGCTTCTGCCTTAGATTCAAGTGTTGTAAATATGACAGGTGCAAATTACTCATGTACTCCATACACAACGCTGTCTTTCTCCACCAGTTCTACTTTCCCATTATGTTTCTGAGCAGCATCCAGAGCCTGACCAGCTTCACAATATAGCCATAGTAAAGAGAAGCCAATATTAAGGTAAATATCATCATGTCTCTCAAAGTACAATAATGTAATACATCAGAAGTGAGGGAGAATGGTAGATCAGGTACAGGAGAGCTCCGAGCAGCTGAGATCAACCCTATGATTTAAACCTGAATCAAGAGGTATACAGTCAGTTTAGGGTAACATGTAGGTTTTTATTTTGGTATTATTTTTCAACATGAAATGAAGGAAGCACATCACTTCATTAAAGATTACTTTCCTTGGATATTATTAGGAACTTTGAGTTAAACCACTACCATAAACATGTCAAAACAAACCTGTTAGAGACTTATGAATATTCTCCGTTCAGTCATTAATAATAAGAAGGGCAGCAATCCATCATATAATGCTTAATATATGTCAGACATTTTCCAAGTGTTATTCACATATTAACTAATTTAATCTTAACAATTACCCTACGAAACAATTTTTTACACCCCTTTGTGGTGTTCCACCCAGATTCTCCTTTAGGGAAGAAGGACAGGTATTAGAAGGTATTGGAAGATGGCCCTCAACTACAAGCTGTCTTTGGAGAGTGCCTTGATTGAAGAATACTGCTTCACACAAGGTCATACCTCCTTCCAGGAGCAGCCCTGACCCAGTGATTAATTATAATGTTAATGTAAAATCCTGATCCTCTTGCACCAGGTTGGGGAAAATGCAATGCTATCCCAGTTCCAGACCTCTCTATGGGTTGGCTGAAAATTTTCTTGAAATTGCATCAGAGCTTAACTTCTTTTTCTGTCCAATCCTGCTTCCCATCTTTTCTATCCATATTCCCAAGAGTACTCCCTAATCAATGTCCTGAATACTAGTCTCTGTCTCAGTGTTTGCTTCCCATGGGATATAATCTGCAACAAGCCACTTAGGTAATTTGGTCATCTTGATAACCTCTCAGAAATAGATGTCTACCTGAAATGTGCTAATGATGCTGCTGAACATGTCACTCAGCATTTCTTACTGTCTCCTTCCTTCTCTACTTTTCACTTGACTCTAAGCATATCATTTCTTCTCCTGCAGGCTCTGTTTCTATCAGTGTCACATTCAGAAATATTAAGATCTGGCTGGGTACTCACTGACCATCTGACTGTCAGAGAGATTGCGTCTTAGAGAGCATATATTCCTATGTCTAGCCTATAGATGGTTGCTCATGCTTAGAGTTCAGATTTCTTAGTCTAATAAGTCATAGCTTGGCTAACAGGAATACAAACAAGACTGAAAATTTATGCTCAAATAACTGTCTCTCACTTACCACCTCAAAGACAAACTTTAGATACAACTGAAATTTAGAGGTTTTTTATTGTTTCTCTGATCTCAACATTGTAAAGTCATTTTCATTGTTTTCCACCAAACTTCAAAATTCCAAAGAATTGTAAAAATGTAATTCTGCATAATCTCTTCTGTTGACTCCCATTATTTTCTCTGCCCAGTATACTGCTTTCCACCGAGTCTTTTTTGATAAATTACTTTTTACTCATACAGCATTCATATAGTACTGTTTGGATCATCATGTTATTATATTACTCCATCTCAGATGGCTGCAAATGATGACTCAGGAGTGAGTATTTTATCTGTGGCAGGCCAATAAGATTCCCACCTCCATATTTTCCAACCAAGAACTGAGTAAGAACATTACTCCAGCTCTAAGATATAGCCATCATGCACCAGATCCTTCAACTCATGGAGCATGCTGGTCTGCAATGTGAGAGAATAATGACTATGAAAATGAAAGAAAGAACCAACTTCGACAAATACCTAATTCCAGTGGTTCTCAAGGTTCAACTATGGCTTTCTTTCCAAAATTGAATTTATTTAATCTTGATTTCATTAACCCTCCGATTACTTTTTATTAAGGATTAATCTCAAGCTCCCCACCATGATATGTAAAGACCTTCACAATATTTACCTAAGCTAATATCTAATTTTATCCTTACCACCCTTTTGTGATTCATCCTGTCCTCCACTACACACAGTTTCTAGTAATATCAACAAATGCCTAAATGGTGATTCAGGATTCAGAATGAACTGTGCCTTCTCTGAAGAACAATTCCCAATTCCTATCAGAATTAGCCATTAATCCCTCATGTTCTGATGAACCTAACATCATCCATTTGAGTCTGTGTCTACTGTTCATTTTCATTGGTGTCATAGAAACTGAGGTGTGAAGACAATATTGAATCTAAATGGAAGAAAAATCACAAAGAAAAGATGCCTTGTACATATTCTTTCACAAGCTCCATGCACAAGTTATTGATTTTAGATCTTTCTTTTTTTCTAACATATATATCAAAAGCCATATTTTTCCCGGGAAACAATGACTTCTCAGCATTCCACACATTTTGAAAAGTTATTTTTTTATTTTAATTTGGTTAAAATATATTTTTAAAGATTTTATTTATTTATTTTTTTAAAATTTTTATTTTTTATAAACATATTTTTATCCCCAGGGTACATGTCTGTGAATCACCAGGTTTATTTATTTATTTGACAGACAGAGCTCACAAGCAGGCAGAGAGGCAGGCAGAGAGAGGGGACAAAGCATGCTCCCTGTCAAGCCCAGAGCCCGATGAGGGGCTAGATTCCAGGATCATGGGATCATGACCTGAGCCGAAGGCAGAGGCTTTAACCCACTGAACCACCCAGGGACCCCTGGTTAAAATATTTTAAAATTTCTTTTGAGGTTTCTTATTTGACCCAGATATTATCTAAAGATGTGTTACTTAACTTCCAAACATTTGTGGATTTTTCAGCTACATCTGCTATTGGTTTTTCTTCCTCTTTTTTTTTTTTTTAATTTCTTTTCAGCCTAACAGAATTCATTGTTTCTGCACCACATCCAGTGCTCCATGCAATGCGTGTATTATTTCATCATAACTACTTTTCCTGCATAGGTCCCTGCTTCCCTCAAGATCTTTTTCTTTGACCTTGGTTTTCTGTGGTTTGAATATGACATGCCTACGTGTGACTTTCTTTGATATTTCTAATTTTTGATGTTCTTTGAGTTTCAGGATCTTTGTTTTGATGTTTATGTAGCAACAGGTACAAGAAGCTTCAGTTTCCTCTTTTGTTTTTGTTTTGTTTTGTTTTTGTTTTTGTTTTTTGCTTTTTTAAAGAAAGAAAGGGAGAGCTAGAGAGAGGGAAAATGGGTGGGGGGTGTATGAGGCACAGGAAGAGGGAGAGAGAGAATGGGGCTCCATTCCAAGACACTGAGACCATGACCTGAACAGAAATCAAGAGTCAGACACTTAACCAACTGAGCCACCTTGGTGCCCCTCTTCTAATGTTTTTGATGTTTCCCCTCTTTATTTTGGACTTCCTTAAGTCCTTCTCCTTAGGAAGAGTTTGTCTTTCAGCTCTTTCAGGTGTTATCCATTGCTATTATGCTGGAACATTGTTAGTGTGTTGGTAATCCTATAATCTTACGGTTAGCTAGTAGTCTTTTTGTAAGTCTGTGACCTTCACATTGTTTCTCTACTGGAATAGCTTTATCCCCATGCCCCTTACTCCCTTCTCTGGCTACACTGTTCCTAGGATATTTCCTTGAATCCCTAACTAACTCCCGTTGATTTGGTTTTTTCCTCCCTCAAGTGAGAAAGGAAAACGGGAAAGGGCTAGAATGAGCAGCAGTCCCTTCTTTGAATTGGGATAAATCTCTGACATTTTCCCTGGAGAATAGGCCTTTATTCCTCCCTTCTGGCTGCCAAAACTAGAGGGCTCTTTCACCATCTTCAGCCATGAGCCTGATATGGTTCCAGGAGGTAAAGCCCAGTAAACTATGGGGATTATTTGTTATAAAGACAACTAATAACAATTTGCTAGCAAAAAGTCATACCAATGGTAACATTATTATTCAAAAGCTAAACAAATCTTCTGATCTGATCTCCACAGTTTCAGAAAGGAACTTAAAATAAATTTCTGGAAATGTGGCAAATTACATACAGGAAGTTAGATGTAAAACACTTTAGTGGCTATAATTAAGTTTTCTTTAAATACCAAATTCCGTCCTAAATCATATAACTTAATGTAACATTACACACACACACACACACACACACACATGCACGCACACACACACATATGGGAAGTTTGGTTTTCATGTTTTTGAGAAACCTTGGAGAGTGTCTTATTTATAATAAAACATTACCATCTGGTGGTATTAATTTCAAACTGCAGGCAAAATGTCCTATAGGATCTTTTATTTAAAAACTGCTTCCTCTATAACACTTTCATTCTCTCCTACAAACATGGTGCAAAGAACTATTGTTGTAAAAATTAAGATCTTTTATGCTGAGCAATTTACACTGTAAAAATGAAATAAATGAAACCATTACACTATAATAAATGATATAATAAAATTTTATAATGTTACCTATTCATTAATCGGTTCAATTGTTATTAGTTAGCACCTGCCATGTGTCAGATATTGTTCTGGACACTGGGAATGCACCATTTAAAAAGGCAAGCAAAAAGCCCTGCCTTCCTGGTGTTTATGTTCTAGTATAAAATAAGGTAGAGGGGCACCTGGAGGGCTCACGTCAGTTAAGTGTCTGCCTTCAGCTCAGGTTTGATCTCAGGGTCCTGGAATGGAACCCCATGTAGGGTTCCCTGCATTGCGGGAAGTCTGCTTCTCCAACTCCCTCTGTGCCTACCTCACTCATGCTCTCTCTCTCTCCATCAAATAAAGAAACAAAATCCTTTAAAAATAATAAAAGAAGGTAGAAAATGAATAAAAAATAGTAGTATGGTGTGTCATAAGGTTATAGGTAATTTAAGGAAAATCAAAGGTGTCAGAGAATGCTAGAAAAAGAAGTAGAAAAATTAAAGAACAAAATTAAGGAAAGATATGCTGATATCCTTTCTGATATTGAACAAAAACCTGAAGTACATGAGAAAGTAAGCCCTTCCACCATCTGAAAAAAGCCATAGAAAAGAGCAAGTATGGAGGCTCTAGTGCAGTAGCTTCCTTGGGTGGCATGTTTGAAAAACATTATACAAGCCCTTTTAAAAAAGCTGGAATGGAGTGGGCAGGAGGAAAAGGAAAAGAAAGAAGTGCATAGAAGTAACAGGGAAGACAGAACATATAAAGCCATGAAGATTCCAAGGACAGGACTTTAAGAGCAATTTAAAGCCATTGGAAGGTTTTGTGTTTTTAAAGATTTTATTTACTTATTTATTTTACACAGAGAGAGAGAGATCATAAGCAAGGAGAGGAGCAGAGGGAGAGGGCCAAGCAGACTCCACACTGAGCACAGAGGCCAAAGCTGGGCTGTATCCCACAACCCTGAGATCATGACCTCAGCTGCAATCAAGTGAGCCACCCAGGTACTCTTGTATTCTCAAAATGACTGTTTAGGCTACTGTGATAAGAATAAAACATAAGGTGAAAGGGCCATGGACAGAAAGAGCTTTAGGATACTGATACTCGAAATGGCAGTTAATAGCTAGATAAGAAGTTTGTGCCAAAATTTAAATAAATGTAATCCTTCCTGAATTGAGAAGGTCTTAGTAAGGAAAAATGTTGACAGAACTAAATTGTATGTGTAGTGATGTTGTTCATTATATTACATCATAAACTCTTGGTCTCCTCATGGACCAACAGGCTATTCAGTGGCCCCTACTTTGAGAAGCACTGATTTATGATATTATTGCATTAACTAAAAAGTAAGAGATGATGGGGTCTTAGACCATGATAGTGGTATGGGAGAAAAGAAATGACCCTTTACATTTAAATATAGATATATACATAGATATCTAGGTGCCCACACCCTCATGAGACTTGCTAATGTATTAAATATGGGGTGTAAAACAAAGAAAAAAGTCAAAGAGAATATCACTTTCTGAGTCTGAGAAACTGGAGCTACATTTACTAAGATGGGAAATATAGGAGATGGGACAAGTTTGGGGAAGAAGTCAGGCTTTTGGGGGCATATTAAGTGTAAATGTCCAAAGGGAGATAACAAGTAGGCAGTTAGATATATGATTCCAGAATTTAGAGGCAAGGTCTGGCTAGTATATACCTGCTTATATGCTATAAGAATGTATATGGTATTTAAAGCCTAAAAATTAGATGAGATCTATTCTATTTATATAGACTGTAGTGACACAAGAACCGAGCTCTGGGACACTTTGAAATTGAAAGTCTAAAACAAGGGCTGAAAAACTATGGCTAATGGGTCAAATCTATCCCATTTTTGGACAGCCCACAAGTGAAGAATATTTTTTATGTATATTAAGCATTAAAAAAAAAGAGAGAGAGGGAGAGAGAGAGATAAACATGCAATGGAGACCACACCTAGCCCACAAAAGCTAATCTATTTACTGTGTGACCATTAACAGAAGTCAAGTTGGCTGACCACAGGTCTCGAAGATAGCAAGGTAAGAGAGAAAGAAAACCAAGGAAGTGTGGAAGTCAAGTGAAGGCTGAGTTATATGGAAAAGTGAATAACACCTGTGTCAAATGCTGATGACAGATCAAGAAAAATGGAAACTTAAAATTGGCTATTGGTTTACCAATATAGAGAGCACTAGCTACCTTGACGAGATAGTATTCAAGGAGTCATGTGAGCCAAATCCTGCAATAAAAAGGGTTGCAAAAACAAATAAAGACTTTTTCCCACTTTTTCCATTTTCCCAAAGAGTTTTTCTATAGAGAATCTGAGAAATGAATCAGTCACTGGAGGGGTACACACACACACACGCACACACACACAACTTATATATTTATCTGTATAAATATATATTTATTATATATTAAGCTAAATATACATTTACATTGCAACTTGTTTTTATGACTATGAGAAAGACCACAGGATCAATGGAAGTTTTAATACTGCAGTGTTGTCAGAGGTTCAATTACTATAGAGTCTTCTGAGTGGATGAGAGATAATATAATCTAGTGACAAATAGATGCTTTAGCTAGAAGCTTGGATCATCCCATCACAGTAACAAGAAGAAAGCAAGAATGCACTCTACGGTTAAAAGGCTACCAAGGGGAAGAATTCTGTGGCAGAAGCTTGCAAAACTTATATTCTGATGGATTCTATTTTCTTACTAAGAGAAGAAGGGTGATCAGCTGAGAATGAGGATGAGAGAAGTGAGGGATGTTGGAAATTTGAAGGAAGAGCAGATGAAAATATTTGTCCCCAAGACTGAGAGAGTAAATGACTAGGAATTATAGAATACTAACTATCTAGCACTAAGGGATAATTTAAAATAACTAGTCATGAATTGCAAGAACAGTAATCATGGTTTACTGCAAAGAAGGAGCAACTGAGTAGGCAGAGAACTTGATTTAACCCTGGTTGGAGTTCAGTCAAGGGCATACAATAAATCAAAAGGGGGCTATTAGTTGAATGTGATAAAAGAATGGTTGTAATAGCAGACCATGGAATCTAAGCTGAGTAAGAACGAAACATGGGCATGAAACGCATAAAAATTCACGGAATTGTACACATGTGATTTATGCATTTTTTTCTTTGCACATTATACCTCAGTACACAAGTTCACCTAAACTAGAAAGAATGAAAGAAAGGAGAGAGAGAGAGAGAGAGGAAAGGAGGAAGCAAGGGAGACAAAGGAAGGAAGGGGGATATATCCAACAGGATAAAATTAACTAAAAAAAGAATACATGAAAGATAAGCATGCCCTTTAGGAGGTGATTAAAGATAAATTAAGTGAGAGACATAGGAGCAATGAGAAGGAGGGATAGGTTCCAATAGAGACTCTGAAAACTTAAGACTGGAAAGACTAGTTCGGAGACAGACTGAACAGAGAATGTTTTAGTTCATTGTAGAAATTGTACATACGACACAGTAGCAAAGGTATTCATATTAGCATTCATATCAGTGACTTTGAACTAATGGAATGGAATCCAATCACGTTTCTTATGTTTACAGGAAATAAAGAATCAGAATTCAAAATAATCATAGCAAGAGAGACAAATTTTAAAACAAACAGCAAATCCAATTAAATTAACAACCCTTGGGAAAAAAAATCCAAGTATGCAAATTAAAAGGAAAGAAAAAATGGTTTTGTGACTATATAGTGAAAATGGTTCTTGGGCCCAAAATAGATTATGTAATATGTCTGTGGACCAAATAACATATAACTCTAAGAACGCATAAATTACAAAGAAAGCCTGTATCTTCTGACTCAGTATAATAAGCAGAGAGAACAATTATGAATTCAAAGTTGGCTGAGGTCATGAGCAAAAGCTAAAGAAGCTAACTTGTTCTTCCAAGAATTTTTTTAAGGTATTACTGAATATTGACTGTTAAATACAGGAGAGGCTCTTTCTCAGCCTGTCTATGCTAAATTCTTTTTACCCTTCTAAAGATAGGAAAGAAATAAATTTGATCTTCAGTTTGTAGAATTATAAGTGTCAGAATATGGAGAAAAGATGTCCTGATGGAATAAGGGCTGCCCTTCCTCTTGTTTCTCTCTACTCCAGCTTTTAATAGATACTATTTCCTCTGCCTAGAAATGAAAGTGAAGGCCTATTGTGTCACCAGGAGGCCAGAAGTCAGTTCCTCCTGTGCTAGTCAGGTTCAGTCTATTTCAGAAACAAAGGCTGCTGCTGCTACCCACAGGGAGTTTTATTATATGGGGCCTCATTTCCTTGACAGCAAGGCGGTGCTGAGCCCCTCCTGCCAGGATAGACTTTTCCCTGCTGCTGTTTCTCAGCTTTCAGCATCATTACATTGCTTTACACTGCTTCCACATGGATTTCCGGATTTTCTTCTTCCTGTTTCCTATGTCTTGCTGTGTCTTCACACACATCTTTGGACACTTAGGACATCAACAGCACCACTGAGAGGGGTATGATGAAACTGCCTAGGAAGAGCTATATCCAGCACTTGTCAAATGTAAAATTCCCTCTTGCCTAGAATGTGAATATCATGCATTCATAAATCTTTTCTATAATTAATCAAATAAAACTTGAAGAAGACAAAAACAAAAACAAAAACAAAAAAAACCTCATCTTGAAAACTAGGAAAACTGCAATCCAAATTTCCGAAAGTCAAAGATGTCTCCTGGACTCTTGTGAGACTGCAGTTGGAAATCATAGAAAGAGACAACTGCTTTCTGTTTGTCTTAACTTGAGTCTTTTGCACAATAGGTTCATTGAATTGTTCACTTCAGATAATTTCCATTCTTATCTGAGTTTTTTTCTATGACAGGGACTAATGGAGAATCCATGGGACATGATACTCTTTGTATTTCTTGACATTATTCTCAAAGACTGGAATGCTCCTTTGCAATATACCCTGGGTTAAATGCTAACCCACCTAAAATATAACTTCCAAATACTTCTAGAAGGGAATATGTTCTAATTCCCAGTGATTTTTCTAATTTTTTTTTCTAAATTTTCCCCCCTCTCTATCCCTGCAACTGTCCCTCTAGTCTATTCCCCTGGCTTTTTAACTAAGAAAGGTGACTAAAAAGATGGAGCAATGTTTTAGATATTTACTGATACTTGCATATAAACAGTTAAGTAAGTTTATAGATTACACTCTCTGGTTTAAACTAAATCTGGTAAAACGTAGTTCATGCAAATGAACCAATGATTGAAATAATATTCATATTATTATAATATTCAGAAAACAAAGAGGACACAAATACAAGCTCACAAACAATGGTGATTTCATCATATCTGAAAGAAGTTAGCAAAAACAATCAGATCATCAAGAAAACTACTTGAAATGTTGATTTACTTGTACTGCTTTTAATAATGAACTTTATAGTGTGCCATTAGATATTAACTAATTCCCATAAATCATATGTGTTACATAGATAAATATATGCATACGGAATTTAGGTGCTTGTTTTGTTTTTGTTGTTAGAGGTATGTGCAAAAAATGTTTAAGAGATCTTTGTAGTACGGGTTTCTTAGACATCATAGGATATAGATGGAATATCTCTGCTATCAAACTTTTTGATATTGATCAGAATGCTTTCTGATTCCACCGGAGAATATTTCTTGCTTTCAGGACCCCTGGTATGATATTCAGTCCTTAATAACTGGCCTGTTTTTGTTAGACAGCCTTACCACCATTCTTCTGCCAGGGCTAATGACCAGCTCTATCAGTCTACTTTCCAGATATCTCATTCCACTGGTGTGAATGGAAGTCATCCCCACCGCCCAATGAGTTTTCCTCCTACATCTACATTTCTCAAATGGACACGCCAAATTTCCCAAGCTGCTGTTCTCCTAGGCTAACCTATCTAACTAAATTCTTCAAGCCTCTGTTCCAACATTCTATAATTTAGAGGACATTTATAAGATATAGTGACTGGTAGATGATAAAGAGCATCTCTATTATGGATATTAACTCTACAAAAGGAAATGATAAGATGGGAACTGAATGAGCTTTTTATTGATTCTTCTTTTCAGTAGATTGATTACATTTTTTACCTCATCAAATGCTGTAACTCAAAACATTAACTTTTAAATGGATCAGACTAAAATACATATTTTAAAATTCAAAATATATCTGTCAAATTTCTGTGTTTATTAAATAGTCTCCTTTTCTGTCATTGTCATTATTTAGTTTTAAGTACCCTGCATGAGGAAACTTCCACAGTAATGAAAATATATTTTTTATTTTGTAAAACCCTAAAATGTTTATTGCAACTTAGGTATCCCCCTTTTCTTTTAGTGACAATGTTTGAGTCCAACTGACATTCCATTAAATAATTCCTACTTGTATAGCTTTTGAATTTAAGTTCAGTTAAAATACTTGTAAAATATACCACAGAGCTAATTTTGACTTTTCATAAACAAATGAATGTGAAATTAATATTGGGTCAGCAGTGAAGACATCCTCTGCATTTTTTCACTGAAAAACTCAGTAATAAAATATAGTCTAAATGCACTAATTTACATTAGAGCACACTATAGTAATTTCCCAGTTTAATGGGACCCTTCATGTAGATACATTTTGTTTGTGACCTTGATTCACTCATGGCAAAATCAGACTTTCCTCCAAAACCATTTTTTCCCTGAAGTAGTTCTACTTGTGTTAGAGAAGAACAATGATGAACTCTAAATGACCTAGTCCTGAACATTTGGGGAGAATGCCCTCAGAAATTCCTGAAAGGAGTCTTTTAAAGTAACCTGAGTTAGGTTTACAATATTCTCTAATCCATTCACTCCTTGATTCAAAAAGCATTTATTGATCACATGTTTTATATCAGGGATGAGAAAGATAAAGAAGAAATACATTTAAGTTCTTCCAGAGGTAAAACCAACTGAATTTTATTAGAGTAGACTATAGGAAAGACTTCACAAAAAAGTCCAGGATTCTTAATATATGGATAAAAATAATTTTAGTAGGTGAAAGGGGAAAAAAATGAAAACATAGAGAAATTAGCATTCGAGTCCTTGGGGACAAACAATTCAGAGATATTTCTCCAATACTATGGTACTTTGAGTGGAGCTGTTATCCCTGGAAATCCCATGCTTACCCCAGAGGCAAATCAAAATAAAATTACTCCACTCAAGTTCATTCATTCATTCATTCATCCATTCAACAAATATTTATTTCATGTCTATTTGTGCCAGGCACTGTGTTAAGTGCTCTTTCCCCTCAATGGTGTTTATAGGGTTGTATTTTCACCTGTAACAGATAGAACCATCTCTCAAAAGCATCCAGACCTAGGACACTGCCTAGTAGTCATAATTACCTGTTTTCGTCCCCATTACCCTTACCGTTATTTAGATATGTCAACATCCTTTTAGTTAATAATTGTTTAAGTCCCTCTGAGACTAGAAATTCAAAATACCCCTTTAAAACACTTGAGATGGATGAGTATACTTTGCCTAATGTGCTTCTTAGAAATAGAAAGACACTGTAAATTGTATACTGCTAATTTTTTTAAAGATTATTTATTTATTTATTTATTTGACAGAGAGAGACCACAGTAGGCAGAGAGGCAGGCAGAAAGAGAGAGAGGGAAGCAGGCTCCCCGCTGAGCAGAGAGCCTGATGCGGGGCTCCATCCCATGACCCTGAGATCATGACCTGAGCCGAATCCACTGAGCCACCCAGGCGCCCCTATACTGTTAATTTTTTATGAAGATTTTTTTTCCTAGTTAACACCTCGTACACAGGTAACATAACCTGAAAATTTTCTGATTAAGGAAGATGTAGTCTCTAATCTTTCAAGGTATTAAGACAGTAAGAACCTTGCAAAACATTAAGTTTCACTGCAGGGAGTTTTGTTTTCTACCAAAATTGCTAGGAACATACAATCAGGCTTTAAAATGAAAGCATCTTTCTTATGAGAGGGCTTTTTTTCCTTCCTGAAAACTCACTCATGTATTAGTATTAATTGAAGGCAAATGTCCACTGACATTTTAGACAATGGCTTCTCTATTTGTTTTTGTATTTGACCTAAAAATAACCAAAGAAATGCACAAAAATAACTTTAGCATGCCTGAATGGGAAAGATCATCATGTTCAAGGAAAAAAGACCATTGAGTAAATGGCTTTATCTTTTAATTGATTAAATTCCCTCCGGTTTTGATGCAGTGTACCCTTTATAAGGATTAGAACTTCCATCTGCCTATCCTTCCATTGGAGACTCAGAAAAGTCTCAGCGGCAGATGTAGCAGTCTCAGGGCAAAATGAGGGTAAGCTAAAGCTGCTTTCCTTCCAGTCAAAGAAGAAGACATAATTTTCTTAAAAACACAACAACAACAACAACAACAACTTTTTTTCCCAGCCAGTCTTTTACAAGAAGCTCACTGGTTCCATAAATAAAAAGAAGCATCCTCTACAGACTGGGTTTTCCCATAGGTGACCTTGTGAGAACATTTCACAACAGTCCAATCCCTGATTTATGTATCTCTCAAGACCAATCAAGATCCCTCCTCTTTTCCTTCCATTTAAGTTTTACAAAATTTAAAGATAATAAAATAATATGTAGATAACATCTGGATCATATCACTGAATTTTTTTTTTAATTTTCAAACTTTAGAAACTGATTAAGTTGATCGCAACTCTATAATTAGAGAAAGTATACCTTTAAATTCCAATAGCAGAAAAGTACAATTTGGTCTAAAATTGTGAAATGACTAAGTCATACCATGTGGCTTTTTATTCAGATCTACCTTAGACTTCCTTTTTTCTAAGGAGAAGGATGAGATGAGGTTGATGTTAAGTAGAACTAATCATTATTTTAACATACAGGAAAGAAACACATGAATGACATACCAAAAAAATTATAAGAATGGCATAAGCCAGTTATAAGCTATATGAAATTAGAGATGTTGCATATCTATGCTCTGCAGTGTCAACATAATAATAGGCACCACAATAGTAGTGGTATAATAAATGTTAATGAAAAAGCAAAAAAAAAAAAAAGAGAGAGAGAGAAGAAGGGATTATAAATCCCCTTGTAGTCTGGTGGAAATAAAAGACACCACCAGAAAAAGGACCATAGATAACTATGAAACAATGACTATAAATTAGAGAAGTTATCCTTAATAAGACACATAATCACCAGAAGCTATTATTCTAACAATATAGATACACAGCCATATTCCTGTGGTTGTGAGTGCACTTTCTATCAAAAGTAAGAAATTTCCTCTAGTTTAGACCAGTAGCTGCAATTGTTTCCTTTGTTTACAGAAATGTCTAATAGACAAAATGACTGCACAATCTGGGAGGACAGAACTTAATATCTTAGTAACCACATAGAAGTTAGAATAGGAGAGATGTGCTTTTGAAAAACAGCCACAAAGAGGTAAATGATATCTTCATCCAGTAGTCTTCATAGTCTCATTGAAGTGATGTTGGTGACTTGATAAAAATAGGAAATTTAAATAAGTAATATACAAATCAATTTATTTGTAATCAATTAAATGAATAAAATATTTCTAAACATCAATGGGCTTGATGAAGTTAAATAGCAAAAAATATGGCTTAGGGATGCCTGGTGGCTCTGTCGGTTGGGCATCTGTCTTCAGCTCGGGTCATGATCCCAGGGTCCTGGAATCAAGTCCCGTGTCGGGCTCCTTGCTTAAATCTGCTTCTCCCTCTGCCTGCCCGTTCCCCTGCTTGTTGGCTCTCTCTCTCTCTATTTCTCTCTCTCTGACAAATAAATAAATAAACTATTTTAAAAAATAAAAATAAATTTAAAATGTGGCTTTTCTAAAGATATGGAAACTAAGAAACATAGGCTAAAAGAAAGATGACCATAGAACTGAGGAATTTCTAGGCATACAAGTACAAGGGATTTAATGGTACTTGTTAGCAAGCACATTATGAAGATGGCTTACAGTGGAGAGAGAAGCAGTTGAATCCAGAAGGAGTAATAAATTGAAACAATAACAAAAAAGTGTTGTGAATATAAAATACAGCTATTCGTTTATGGCAAGTAAGTGGGAGAAGTGAGAGGCATAGAAGTGGTCATAAAAAGAATGACCATAGATCTTAAAGGTTGAGTGACTCTAAGGACTGAAGAATGCATGCACACACATTGTTAGTGCCAGCATTTACTAAGGATTTACACAACATGCCACGCTTTGGGCAATACTTTTAGCAGATAATTTCTCACTTAGTTCTAGGAACGACTGCATTATAAAGATATCCTAAGTAAACCTTACATATGAATAAACTAAGGTTTACAGAGGACAACTTTCCCAAGACCATATAGCTAGCAAGCCACATTTTCTAATTTAGGTCTATCTAACTTTAAAGTTGATATTCTTTATCACTAAGCTTCATTCCACCCTCTCTGGCAATGATAATGAGTTGCCAAATATGAAGTAGTGGTGAACATAGCCCTGAGAATTTTATATCATTGTGATATTAAAAGGGTTTAAAGATCATCAACAAATGCTAAAGGTTAGTGAGAGGAAGAATAAGACAGAGACTATGAAAAGGGGAAGAGAGAAGAGGCAAGAGATGATAATCCCCCAAAATAGATGTCATAGGCCAAGGAACGACTTTCAAAAAGATAGTAACTAGATAGTGTGGCAAAAGAGTTACTCAGAAGGAGACAATAAGCAAAGATTAATGTATGGGTTCTAGAAGTCAAGGGGTAGGGGATTTTCTGGAGAAGTAAATATGATGAAAAGGAAGGAAAAAACTTGGGGCTTTCAAAGCATATATTTCCCATATAAAAGAGGATCCACAGATCCAATTAAGAAGCAGTGGGATACAAAAGGAGTGAGTCTGAGTGGAATGAGGGTGGAATTCTGACCTCAGAATTTGGAGAGACCTGTTGAGTCCCCCTTCTCCACTATCAGTTCTGTAACCTTTGCCCTTGCTTCTGTATCTTCATAGATAAAATGATCATAAGTAATAGTAAAATCCCGCAGAGTTGTTGTTTAAATCTGACTCTGATCTCTATCACCACCACATTCTCAAAAAGATGAAGCAATAATATCAGAAACTTGTGCTTTTAGCCTTTCAATTGCCTGTGTCCCATCAGTCCAACGTTAATCCACTTGTTTCCCGTTTCAGCAGGGTGATGGTACATCAATTTACTGTCTCTACTGTATATATGAAATTTTCTAAAACAAAGAGGTGACAAATAGGTAACTTTCTAGAATCCTATAAATCAGCAACATTCTCTGGAAAAGGAGCCTGGCACCGATTTCTTCCTAGACAAATAAAATCTGTTTTTTGTTTGTTTTTACCTTATAGTTTTCCAAGAAGGGTGGTTTTAGAAATGCCCTTGTTAATGTGATTGCTCTGAGTAGATCCTACTCTATGAATCATATGAAAGAAAAACGCTGGGAGTGCCAAAAACTTGAAACCAACTGTCCACTGCTGAGATGCTAAGTAGGCAGGATTGCTAACTCATTATGCTGCCTTTGTCTTTATAGAGGTCACCATTACAGGACAATCTGGAAAGAGGTGATACCTACCAGTGAGTAGTGATTATTCAGTGTCATGGTGTGAAAGATCACACCATGTGAGCCAAAGGTGCTGATTATAGAGTGGTGTAAAAATAAAATGGGTCAGAGCCAAAAATATCTCAGCAACCTAAAGAATGAGACTATGCTTCACTTTGATGGTTTGCTCTCTTAGTTCTTTCAAAAGGAAAAGACTTTTATTTATTCATTCATTGAGTCAGTCCAGTAGTCACTTATGGAGGGCCTTGACACCGTTCCGAGTGCTGGAAGTAGTGTGCTGAATTACACGGACATGATGACTGATTTTGAAGGAAAATGAATTTTTATTTTTTAGACATAAAGACAATGTACTGTTATGATTCAAAGCAGCCCAATTAATAATAATGCTTTTCCAATCCCTCGTTACAAAATAGAGAAACAGATAAAGAGTTGGGCAGATGGAGATCAACATGTCAGCTCTATTCCTGATATCCCTGATCATTGGGAACAGATGACTTCTAACAGATGACTCTGCACCCCAGAATTAGGTCTGTACCTATCCAGGCATAGGTACAGCAGAGAACAGTCACAGGCTTCCCTGGCTGTCCTCCCTAGATGAACCCCCCCCCCCCCGAAAAACTTGCAGGCATGAAGCAACAGAACGGAATCCTGGTATTTACTATCTACTGCAAAATTTATTGCCAAAGCAGTCATATCCATTACATTAGTGCCAGCAGGGTAGGAGAGCTGCCGCTACAATTCATCCTCCTGAACACTCAGTATGATATACTGATCACAGTGTGGTGTAATTGAGCATCCCTCCCTGGTACTCTTGCTTTTTGCAATGCATCTTTGCAGCTCCACTAACCAAGAGTCCATGTCTCTATTCCTGGAATCTAGGCTGGACTTGAGATTTACTTTAGCCAAAGGAATATGGCAGAAGTGATGATGTACCTTTTCCAAGGTTAGACTTAAAAAGGACTTGCAATGTTTCTGCTTTCTCTTTTAGGAACCCTGAAGCTGGATGAGAGCAAGAATGAGATCAAGCCCAAGCTAGACTGCTCAGATTGAGAGATGATTCAGAGCAGAACTGAATTCGTCCTGATAACATCACCCTTGTCCATCCAGTGCCAGCCCATTCACAAGCGGATGGCTAACACATGACAGTTGGGGAGAGATCAGCTTGGCTTGGGGCCAATAAGCAAAGTAAATAAGCTAATCACCCAAAGACCACCATTAAGTAACTAATATTTTAAGGCATTTTGTTACACAGTTTATTGCTAGCTTGCTATTGTCATACTCATTTTCTTTAATTCATTATAATGTGGTAGTTGTGAAATAGCACGCATATACATGTTCAACAGAAGATACAAACAGGAACGAACATTCCATGCCATAAGTGTTTTGTAACAGCAAAACAAAACAAAGCAGAAACAAAAGAACACAAACTAAATGTCAAAGGAATTGAAAAAGTTATAGTATATTGACACAATTGGAATATTATTCCTCATTAGAAATGATTACCTATAGATACAAGAATCATCATGAATAAATTTAAGTTAATGTTAAGAGAGCAAGTCACAAAAAATAAAAAATGAAGAACTCCTTTAATATAAGAACAATAAAACTTAAAAGATACTAATTCTCCGCAAATAAGTGAGAAGCATAACAAATAACACGGAGGACATGGGGAGATGGAGAAGAGAAGGGAGTTGAGGGAAATTGGGGGGGAGATGAACCATGAGAGACTATGGACTCTGAAAAATAACCTGAGGGTTTTGAAGGGGCGGGGGGTGGGAGGGTGGGGGAGCCTGGTGGTGGGTATTATGGAGGGCACGCATTGCATGGAGCACTGGGTGTGGTATAAAACTATGAATTCTGTTACACTGAAAAGAAATTTAAAAAAAAAAGATACTAATTCAAGATACATATGTGTGAGGTAAAACTCTTTAAAAAGGCAAAGGGAGGGACGCCTGGGTGGCTCAGTTGGTTAAGCGGCTGCCTTCGGCTCAGGTCATGATCCCAGTGTCCTGGGATCGAGTCCCACATCGGGCTCCTTGCTCGGCGGGGAGCCTGCTTCTCCCTCTGCCTCTGCCTGCCGCTCTGTCTGCCTGTGCTCACTCGCTCTCTCTCCCTCTCTCTCTGACAAATAAATAAATTTTAAAAAAAAGGCAAAGGGAGGGGCACCTGGGTGGCTCAGTGGGTTAAAGCCTCTGCCTTCGGCTCAGGTCATGATCTCAGGGTCCTGGGATCGAGCCCCGCATCAGGCTCTCTGCTCAGTGGGGAGCCTGCTTCCTCCTCTCTCTCTGCCTGCCTCTCTGCCTACTTGTGATCTCTGTCAAATAAATAAATAAAATCTTTAAAAAAAAAAAAAGGAAAGGGATGATTAATACAACATTCAGGATATTGGTTACCTCTGATGGGGCAGGGAGGAGAGAAGATTGGGGTGGAGCACACCAAGGTCCTCAAAGGTCCTGAAAATGAGGTTTATTTTATGGCTTTCATTAATGCTATATCTAGGAGTTAGATTCTTTGTATGTATATTTTATAATAAAGAGTATTTTATTTTATTTATTTTCAGAGCATGAGTGGGGAGTGCGGGGAAGTGGGGACAGGACAGAGGGAGTGCGAGAGAGAGAGAGAATTTTAAACAGGATCCATACCCAGTCCAGAGTCTGATGCAGGGCTCAATCTCACCACCCTGAGTTTATGACTCAAACCAAAATCAAGAGTCAGATGCCTAATCTACTGAGCCACACAGGCACATTATTATTATTATTACTGTTACTGTTACTTATTATTATTATTTAGGCTAATCCTTATCATTTTTAAAAGTTACAAGGTAATATTCCACTCTGTATTTTTTGATGATTTTATTTATTTATTTGATAGAGAGAGAGTGCATGTGTGCAAGTGGGGGGAGGTGAGGGACAAGCAGACTCTGCATTGAGTGAAGAGCCCAAAGCGGGTCTCAATCTCATGACCCTGAGATCATGACCTGAACCAAAGTCAAAACCCCAATGCTTAACTGACTTAGCCACTCAAGCACCCTTATAGTAAATAGCATTTTAAATCAGGTACATCAAAGGGGAATAAAAACAGAAGTGAGAGAACCAGTTAGGAGGCTACTTTAACAGTCCACATGAGAGATGGTAGTTTGGCATTGTACATTAGTTGTAGGTATGAACAAATGTAGACAAATTAAAGATCTGTAGCTCTGTCAATTGCTAGCCCTGTGACAAGCTAAGTAGCCTCTCAGCTTGACTAGAGAACTTTATTAATGAGTTCAAAGATACAGAGCTCTAAGAACACCAGAGCTAATACACACTAGGCATTCAGTAAAAGTTATCTATTGCTATTAAATAATGAATCATTTGGTGTAGGTTTAAGCACCACATTTTAAGAATATTGAGAAGCTGGAACATAGACAAATAATGATAACAAGTGTTTCTAGAGACCACGTCATTTGAGACAGAGTTGAGGAATTGGACTTATTTATTCTAAATCTCTTTAAGTTCAGGAATCAATGGCAATTTTTGTGTGATCCTAAGGGGTAGAACTATGTATGAGCCAGAATCTGATTCTAAATGAAGGACTTTCAAACAAGAAGAGCTACAGATAGTAAACAGTGGAGTGAACTGCTTTATAAACTTATGAGCTTCTTACTACTGGAAGGATTCAAGATTAAACTGAATAAACATTCAACAGTGTTGCTAATGGAGGAAGGAAGGATATCTGCCCATACCCAGTGGGGTCCAATGCGGTATTCCAGGGATACAAGATGAGACTCAGCCTTAGACAGATATGTAAATAAAATGTGGGCATGGACCAGGGCCTCTGTCAGTAGCCTAGAATATAGAACTAGTCAGTTAAGGTCTGAAATAATGGGACATGCAAAGCTAAGGACCGGGAACCAATCAAATAACTGAAATAATATTTGGGAGAGAGACAGAAGATACCATAGAATGTGTTTCTAGGGGCCATTCTGTGTTTACAACTCAGAATACACAAGGCTTTAATCTGGCTTCTGGTGAAGGAAACCTCTGTAGTCATCACAGTGTCCAGGGGATTTATATAATCCCAAACTCCACACCTGAGGTAAACCAAACTTGGAGGCAAACAACATGGATACCAGTCTTAAAGTATGGTACTATATCTACTCCTAGATTTGCAATTATTTAGGAATTCAAATAACACAGCAAGGGGGGGAAATGCCCTATTCCATAGCAAAGAAATACATGCTCCAATTATCAGTAGCCTCTGGCTGGAAATCTATTTTTGGCTTAAGCCCCTCCATAACCAATTACATAATTTTATGGTACACTGATTTTGTGTTGTCCAAAGTTCAAGTGATCCAAGTAAAATTATTACTAAGCTACTTACTATTTCACTTAATAAACCAAAACCATCCTCAGGAATAAATTTTCCAGCATAAAGTTTATATTTCAATTTATTTGTTTGTGAAACTTTTTAAAAATAAAGAATTTTGGAATAATTTCACAAACTAATAAATCCCTAAAATCTTTACATAACTAGTCTGCTATATCACTAAAGGACAAAAAATTTCTGTGAATCATTTATACAGAACCCCAAATTTAAGTTTTTCCTATGTGTAAAAACAATATTCCTCTAAGATTGTATATGTAGGATTTCTAATATTTTTAATTTGTGTTCGCAAATCTATCATTTTTATCAGGTATAAATTATCTTTCTAAGACACAAAATTATAGATATTTTCAAACATCTTAGTTTTGTTTATCCAATTATATTAAATAAATTATTTTTTTGGTTACGACTTTATACCAAATATTGTTTTGGACATTAGGGATTGAGCAAGAAATAGGACAGACATAATACCTGCTGCCTTAAAGCCTATACCCTATGGATAATACAGATAAATCTAATAACCTAAAAGTTTGATGAGTATAATGAAAATCATGCTACTGAAATGTATTACAGAAGTTCTAATTGGGACCTTAGAGAGGTTGTACAACTTCCTGTAACTTTGTGGTGAATCATACGGTATGAATCTAGTTCCATATGATAAGACATTAGGCTAAGCTATTTAACTAACCTTCATGTTCATTGCATAGAATTTGGAAAATGCAGAAAAGTATATAATTGTATATTAGTATTTTTATTTTGTGAGTTTTTTTACCTCATTTTTGTTTTTAAATAGAGAATACAGGTTTATGATCCAACAACCATTCCTTTATTGTTTGAAATGGTATACAGCAAAATGTCCTCCATCTTTTGTCCTCCAGTCACCCTGTTCCCTGCTCCAGAGGCACATGTTGTACTCAACTGTTTATATAGGCTTCCAGAAATATCCCATGCATTCTAAAATATTACTTCCATATAAAATGGAAAATACTATGCCAATAGTCAACACCATACTTTTTCATTACATCCATGTCTTAAGAGATTTGATCATATCAATAGGTGGAGAGGCAATAGATAGATAAATGATAGACAGATGATGATTAGATAGATGATGATAGATAGATAGATAGATAATAGACAAATAGATGATATGATATGATAGATGTAGATGTGTAAAGATGGAGATATAGAGATGTAATTACTCTAGACTGAACATTAGTGCCCCCCAGAACTCATATGTTGAAATCCTAATCCTCAATGTGATGATATTAGGAGTGGGGATTTTGGGATATGGAATCTTAATCAGTAGGTTAATTATCTTTAAAAAAGAAGCCCTAGAGAGCTCCTTCACCCACATTCTGCCACTTTAGGCCACTCTAGAAGCCAACCAGTCTTCAGTATTTTGTTATAGCAGCCCAAATGGACCAAGACAATAATCTTTTTCATAGCCTAAAATGGAAACTCCTCAACAAGCCTCCCCATGAATAGATACTTAAGTTGTCGATAGCCTTTTGGTCCTATAAAATATTCTGCAATCAAAATCCTAAACATGCCTGTAAGTCTGAAGATTGAGTACCTAGAAGTGGAATTGTTGATACAAAGGATAGATGCATCTCTTATTTTGGAAGACATGACTAACCTTCCCTCCATATGCTTGCATCAGTTAATACTCCCACTAGCAATGGTTGAGACTCTCTAACTCTCCATACCCTTATCAACTGTGTGTGTTTTCAGGATTTAAGTTATTTGGCCAAACAAATAGGTAAACAATATTGCCTCGTATTTCTAGCATTGCAGGTAAGGTTGAGCATATTTTCTTTTGTTTAAAATGGAATTTATTTATATAAACTGTTAAGTCCCAGCCATTTGAATGTAAGGCTGAAGTTCTCATCCCTCTTGATTTGAATGAGCTTGAAATATATTAAATAAATTAGGTTTGGGTCTATGATATTAAGTGAAATATGCTTTTCTGGACTTTTTTTTATCTCTGGTAATGGTCCTTTATGTGATGAGAATAGAGTTTGAAATTGTTAAATATTCACATTCACCAATGTTATCCTTTCTGGACTGGACTCTGATTTTATCTTACTTAAATAAACCTAGCCAGCTATAAGATTATTAACACTAAGTCTCCCATGTTTTCTTCTAATACCTTTATGGTTCTTTTATATTTAAGTCCTTGATCCATCTGAGATTTTGTTTATGTGAATGTTGAGAAATAGGAATCTAATTATCTTTTGTTCAAGATGACAGTTATTAAATAACCTATTATTTCATGCACTATTATAAAATAAACTAAATTTCCATATGTATTTTGCTATATTTATGGATATTAAAATTTCATTTCATTGTTCATTGTTATGCTGGTACCACTCTTTTAATTATTGTATCTTTATTATATTATGTAATATCTGAAATGCTAGGTTTTCCTAGTTATTTCTTCTTTCCTTAAATTTCCTTCATCTATTCTTCCTATGAACTTAGAATTTTTTCACTTAGTTCAAGAAAAGAAATTTTTTTGGTATTTAAATGTACTTATGTTAAATAGATGAGTTTATAATGTTTTTTTCTGATGAATTCAATTAAACATCTAAGTTATTTGGGGAGAATAGACATTACAATATTGGGTCTTTCCATCATCGAAAGTATGTCTTCCCACTAAATCATGTATGTTCTTAGGTCTTTTAATACTATTTTGACCTACACACAGCTTCAGAGATATTTTCCAGGTGTTTTACAAATTGCTTATTGCTTACTGATGAGAATTTTTCCATCCTAAAATAATTACTGCTAAATTTATTTCACATTTATTTAATATCTGATTTGTTTAATTAACTCCTATTATCTTTAATAGTTTTCCAATTACCTCTTTCTTTTTAAGGCTTTTATACTATACATAAATATGGTTGCCCATATATTTTCCTTTTCAATAATGGTAGTTTTTAATTTCTGTTTCGTGACTCAGTCCATTTGCCATGAGTTATTGAGCAATAGTAAAATAGTGGTGAAAGAGAAGTTCTTGTCTGTTTTAAGTTTCAAGGGAAATGTCTCTAGTGACTCAATATAAAGTATGAAATACATAAATATAAGAAATATTATGTTGTGGAAATGTCCTTCTATCACTCAGATGCTAATTTTAATTCAGGAAAGGACATTCAAGGTTTCTGTTTTGTTTTGCTTTTGGATCTCCAGTAAGAAGAGTTGTGTTTTTTTTTCCCCCTTTTACATATTGATGGTAGAAAATAGAAAAGGACTGTGAAAAAGAGAATTTATAAATATTTTATGTTCATTTAGTTTGTCACAATTAACTTATCATTCCCTCTACAAACATTAAATGTATGAATATCAGGTATGTCTGTGTTCAGTAGACATCCAGTGACATTTGTCAAGAAAAGAGTTAAAAATTATTTCAAGTAATTTCACATTACCCACATTCTTTCACCTTCCTAATGCTCCTAAATACCTAGATGAAAACTGTCCAAAAAAATGTAGTGATTAGCATATTTGTTGGCCTTATCCATTTTTTAAGGAGTAAATTTGTATCTGTTGAAGCCGTTCTCTGTGCATGAAGTACAGTGGTGGGAATTAGCAGGAAAGTACTGGAAAAAGACTGCCTGGATTCTAATCCTAGTTCTCTCACTTGCTAGCTCTCATAGTTTTTCATCAATTAAAGGATGCACATTTTTTCACACTTTGACATCTCTGAAATCATTTTGCTTCTTGAAATCAGTGGCACAAGTCATAATTAAAAAACCAGAGCTCTTGGGGGAGCCTGGATGGCTCAGTGGGTTAAATCCTCTGCCATCAGCTTAGATGCCAGGGCCCTGGGATCAAGCCCAGCATCAAGGGTCTCTGCTCAGTGGGGGGCCTGCTTCCCCCCACCTCTCTGCCTGCCTCTCTGCCTACTTGTGATCAACAGTCTGTCAAATAAATAAAATTTAAAAAAAAAACAGAGCTTTTCACAGACCTGTACCCCTGGGGCTAATAATATATTACATGTTAATTAAAAAAAAAATCCTTTTGAGGTCAGGTACAAACAGAAACAAAAACAAAAAACAGAGTTTTTTAAATGTAATAATGATATACCTTTTAAGGACTGTACAGTAGAGTCAATAAATTAAAATATGTTGACCTTGGACATAAGTGCTATTGCCTATAAAACATAATTAATATAACAGTCATTTATAGATTAATGCTAAATTAAATATGTTATTGCATGTAAATAAACTTACAACTGTTCAAGGCATTTAGTAAGTTCTCAAAAATATGATATATATTTGTTATTGCTTAAATATTAAAAATCATATGTTCAAAATGCTTGGAACTATATTAAGTGTATTAAATGTACTCTATTGAGTACTAGGAAAGAACAACCTACATAATTTTTAAGGTTTTCTTAAATTTAATCCACACAACAGCATCGTAAAATATATTACAATCCCCATGTAATAGGAAAGAAAGGTTAAATGTACAGCTACTTCCTGAAAATCAAATAATGAGTGTAGCAAAACAAAGATTCGATCACAAACTTTTTTCTGACTCCAATTGTTATGCCCATTCACATCAAAAAAAAAAGAGCCTAAAATATATAGTGATGATAACTGAAGGTATAAAATTCCTTAATGTCTTCTATGTCATTCATGCTATTTATAACAGGGAAATTTAAATGCCTTGCAGTTGTAAACACCACTAATACTTTCATTCTATCTTGCTCTGATACCATATCCATGGCTAAGAGATTAATCCATTTGAGATAATCTATGAAAAATTTCCAATTAAATCCAAACAATTTCATTTTCTACAATTTTACTTCAAAAGACTTTAAATCTATATATATCTAGTTTTATATATATATATATTTATATATAACATATATAACATATATATTTTTTTCATATATATATATATAGGCATGGGTTCGTGTGTGTATCATATTCTAGTAAATAACTGAGTAACAAACAGCAAGCAACATAAATATAAATGTTAAGGGCAATTTCCTTTGATTCTGACATAATTAATTTGGTCAGTCACAAAGTTGATTACAGAAGAATGTCAACTGATTGCCTTTAACATATAAATCTTGATAAAAATGGTATCCTATTTAATACATCAAGCTTACTAAAATGTATTTGTCTGCTGACATGCTGTGAAATAAGTTGCTAGGATCGATAACAAGAACTGCTGAGAGGCTGAGTTCCTGAAATCTCTGAAATATTCATCATCCACTTTTTAATCTGCTGTTTAGTAGCCAAGCTTTTATATTGTGATGGTCAAATGGAATACGTAATTTTGGGATAATGAAATGCCAAGGAAAAATGCAGCCCATGACTTGCTTATTTAAGTTTACTGTTTCATTAAAAAGTAACATTTTAACATTTGTTTATACAATTCTAACAGTGACCGTCCTCATCTTCTATCAATATCTTAATAGCCTTATATTTGTTCCCTAAAATTTACCTTCTTCTAATACACCCCTCTTCAAGAGTCTCACATTTAATTACTTATTTGAACTTATTTGTTATATCAACTTATAATGAAGATGAAGGCTATTAGAGCAGGCAGTTCATTGCAAGTTCAAGCACAGAGCAGCCATGACTCAGTAATTCGGCCAGCAGAACTGATGCTCAAGAAGCGATGAGCGCAACACCAGTTCATGCCAGTCCATGACATCCTAACGACAGTTCTGACGTTCCCACTCAAGATTCAAAACCTGAGCCAAGATTTCAGATCTCTTAAAATTTCAGCCTTTATCTTTCTTTTGCAAACAGGAATTCATTATCTACTCACTAAGTAACAGCAAATAATTGCACAAAATAAACAGGGAGATAATTAATTAGTATAATAAGCACTAAGGGATTGCTTTAACACACTAAAATAGCAACGGAAGCCATTCTGTCCCCTTATTCATCATGGAAAATTTCTTCCGAAAGACAGGAGAGAAATGTGCTTGCAGTAACAGGAGCACAGATGAGCATATCATGAAATTGGACCATACTGCTAGGATTGATGACTCACACCACTGAGTTTTCCCTTACTGAGAAGAAACTCAGTGGTATTTTGCTTCTGTTATTACCTATCATTCCTAAGGAACTTTATGGAAAGACTCCTCACCTAGGACAAACAAAGATCTCATGTACTGAAATGAATTTGGGAAAGCTGAACTTAAATGATACAATCTTTGACACTTATCCTAACCATGCCCCTAACCCAAAGTTTCACTGTTTTCACTGTAAACTGTTTTCTCTGTTTCCTCTGTAAATTAAAATTGTCAAGACCTTTCCAATACTTAAAAAAAAAAAAAAGAGTTTGAGAATTGGGAAGATGGCGGGGAACTAGGAGGAGGTGCCATTTCAACCTATACCCTAAAGTGAGCTGATTACCTATCAAGTAACTCCGATCACCCATGAAATCAGCCTGAGATCAGAATTATACACGTCTGGATCTCTACAGGGGCAGAAGACGCCAGTGGGCAGGTAAAGCAGAGTGGGAACATCGGACTGGTATCGGAAGATAAACAAAAGGGGGAGGGAGCCACCAGAAGCGACCCATTGGAAAGTAATACCCCAATACGAGAGTGTCCTAAGACTGGGGACCAGCACTAACTTGGAGTCTGGTAGAAAGCACTCAAAAGAGCAAAGGATCACGGGGGGAAATTGTGGGAATTGGAACGGTTAGGGACAGGGGCTTAAGTCCCCTGATAGAGGACAGCCACCCCTGGTGCTGAGCCAGAGAGAGTGTGGCAAAGAAACCAGGTCTTGGTCCCTGAGCCGAGAGCAAGAGCTCCTAAGGGCGCTTGGCGTGTGGGAGGGGCTGGGACCCTCACCAGCCGGCAGAAACAGCCTTTTTGCAGCTCCCACGCATAAGCCTCGAGTTCAGAGCCTGAGACACACCCCACACCCTTCCCTGAGAGAGGCGTGGGCAGGCGCCAGCCCGACAATCTCGGACCCAGAAAGTCTGAGCGATCCCAGCCTGGGCCAGTGGGAAAATCTCAGTGTGAGATCGCTGCTTGGGACCTCTCTAGTGGTCTGGAGCTGCCCAGAGAGCCGCTGCTGTTGTGGTTTTGGGTACAAGCAGGAGTTCCTGTGTCCCCAAGGACTGCGACTGGGAATGTGCTCTGCGAGCAGCCGAGGGGGAACTTGTGTGCTCTGCAGCACCCAGAGGGGAACAGACTGAGGCTTCTCTCTGGGAGGGAGGTCTGGGTGCAGTTTGCTTTTCTCTAAACCTCCAAAAACCATCAAGAGCTGCCAAGGGGAGAGAAAACAAATGAACAAACATAAAAACCTCCAGAGAACAACAGCCTGAAAAACCGGTTTCCTCAGAGCCCAACCCCTTGAGGGTGGCGAGAGGACTTAACTCAGGAAACACCGCCTGAAAACCCGAGCGGCAGGCCCCTCCCCCAGAAAGCCAACCTGGAAAGAAAAAAAAAGACCGACAAGAGAACAATCACCATTACTTCATAGATACAACTTTTATTTTTAATTCATTCCCACTATTCTGGTACATTCTTTAAATTTTTTTTTATTTTTTTTTATTTTTTATATAGATTTTTTTAGCCTATTTACCATCACAGTGAGATGTGCAGTACATCAAATTCCATAATAACCTTTTAACTTGAACTTTTTGATACATACACCCGTGTTTTTCTTTTGCTTTTTTATTTTTTTTAATTTTTTTAATAATTTACTTTAGTTCATTCTTTTCTTTATTTTTATTTTTTAATATTCATATAGAGTTAAACTTCAAGGTAATCCCCTTTCCCCAATCAATGCTACCCCTATAGATAAACCAATTTTTAATCCCCCTTTATCTTAGAAAAGTTGAGTCCTTTAGCAAAGATATCAGGATAGATCCAGGAAGAGTTGAAATAAACTTCCTCGCCCACACTGAGAATTTATAACCACTCTCTCATCTTTTTCTTCTGCCAGTGTTTTTGTGTATTTGTGTTTGTCCTGGTAGTATATAAATCTTACATTGGGGTTCTTTTTGACGAGGTTCTTTTTTTGTTTGTTTTGCTTCTACATATGTATGTATATATTTTTTTCTTCTCTTGTCATATACTTTTATCAGTCTTTTTGTTTGTCTGTTTTTGCTTGTATACTTCACAAAACTTACCTTGGGCTCCATTTGGGCTGAGTCTTCTCTTTTATCTTTCTTTCTTTTTCCTCTCTCTCTCTCTCTCTTTTTTCTTCTATCTCTCTTTCTTTTTTTCTTTTGTTTGGGTGCGGATGCTTGATTGCTCTGAAGCATTCCAGGGTGCACCTTGCCTGCACTATGGTCGATACATCCAGCTACAACTGTTCAGCCATCTCTCACCAAAATGACTAGGAGGAGGAATGCCCAGCAGAAGAAAAATTCAGAGGATGGGCCTTCTGCAACAGAGCTAATGGCTACCGACATAGACAATATGTCAGAAAGGGAATTCAGGCTAACAATTATCCAGGCAATAGCTAAGTTGGAGAAAGCCATGGATGACAAAATGGAATTGATTAGGGCAGAACTGAAAGCCACCAATGATGATGGTCACAATGTTCTCAATGAGTTCCAATCTAATCTAAATTCTCTAAAAGCTAGGGTAACTGAGACAGAAGATAGAATTACTGATCTGGAGGACAAACCGATAGAGAAAAAGGATCAGGAGGAAGCCTGGAACAAACAGCTTAGAAGCCATGAAAACAGAATTAGGGAAATAAATGATGCCATGAAACGTTCCAATGTCAGAATTATTGGAATCCCTGAGGGGGAGTAGAAAGAAGGAAGACTAGAAAATATAGTGGAACAAATTCTCCATGCAAATTTTCCCAATCTCGCAAATGAAACCAGCGTTCATGTACTAGAGGCAGAATGGTTTCCCCCCAAGATTATAGATTCTCAAAAGACCTCGAGACACCTAATAGCAAGAATGAAGAATTATAATTGTAGGCAGGCCCTCTTTAAGGCAGCTAGGAAAAAGAAGCTCCTTATGTACAGAGGAAAGCCCATCAGAATAACGTCAGACCTGTCCACAGCAACCTGGCAAGCGGGAAAGGACTGGCAAGATATATTCAGGGAACTAAATGAGAAAAGCATGCAGCCAAGAATACTTTATCCAGCAAGACTGACATTCAAAATGGATGGAGAGATAAAGAGTTTCCAAGACCAGCAAGGCTTAAAAGAGTATGCGACCACCAAGCTGAGACTGCAGGAAATACTAAGGGGGGTTCTATAAAAGAGGAAAAATCCTAAGAATATCATTGAACAGAAATATAGACACAATCTACAGAAAGACTTCAAAGGTAACACGATGTCAATAAAAATGTATATATCAATAATCACTCTCAATGTGAATAGCCTAACATGGGGACTAGGGGGGCAGAAAAAGAAGAAACAAGATGGGATTGGGAGGGAGACAAACCATAAGTGACTCTTAATCTCACAAAACAAACTGAGGGTTGCTGGGGGGAGGGGGTCGGGAAAGGTGGGTGGGGTAATGGACATTGGGGAGGGTATGTGCTATGGTTAGTGCTGTGAAGTGTGTAAACCTGGCGATTCACAGAC